>JAQQPU010024983.1:464-12309 GCA_029168905.1 Artemia sp. Kazakhstan ARC1039
TTGTTTATATATTGGTTATTGGTAAGTATACAAAATTTTTCAGGGGAGGATTTCTTCTGGTGGGGGGGGGGGGTCGGGGGGATTGGGTTACTCGGGAGGATCTTTTCATGCAAAAATTTTTCATGGGCATCATTATTTAAAAAACGATCAGAAACTAAATAAAACAAAAAGTTTTTTCAACTGAAAGTAAGGAGTAACATTAAAACTTAAAACCATCAGAAATTATTACGTATATGAGGGGGTTTTCCCCCTACTCAATACCTGGCTCTTTGCGCTAAAGTATTTTTAGTAATTTCAGAAGAGCAATTTATTCTAATTAACGGCATTTGTCATTCAGGGGTCATTCTTAAATAATTGGAACAAAATTTAAACTTTAGCGTAAAAAGCAAGGTATCGACGAGGGGGCGAATCCCTTCATTTTACCTTTATGAGGAAGTTCACCCCCTCTTCAATACCACGCTCTTCACGCTAAAGTTCGAATTTTGTTCAATAATGGCTGATATAAGTAATAATTTGTTTGCATTATTTTCCAGCTATTCTTAGCTTTTAATTTTACCTTAAGAAGGTTCACAACTAAGATTTTATGTGAAAATAAACCAAGATATTTTATGATTGTCAGCTTGTGGTTGTCATTAAATAAAAAAAAACAATTTTTTTCAACTGAAAGTAAGGAATAACATTAAAACTTAAAACAAACATAAATTATTACTTATATCTTTTAATGATCTTTTCTTTCATTCATTTCAGTGATTTGAGAATTGCTCAACTTGTGACTTTCATTTTCATAAAAATAGTTTCAACCTCTTTGGCCGTTTTGTTACTTATCATTACAAAATTAGTTCCGCAAATATCGCTAATATAAGTTACACGAGAGAATCTTTCTATGGAGATAATTTTTCGAGGGGGAAGGGAATTTTCCATGGAGGGAGGGAGCTGCATTTCCGTACATTGTTTAAAAAACGATCAGTAATTAAATGAAAAACCAATTTTTTCAACTGAAAGTGAGAAGCAATATTAAAACTTAACAGGAACAGAAAATAGTACGTATCTGAGATGGGTTGCCTGTCCTCAATAGCTCGCTCTTGCACTAAAGTTTCTTTTTAACTTTTAAAAGAGGTTATTATTCTAATTAAACAGTCTTTGTGATTCAAGGCGTCATTTTCAAACAACTGGAATAAAAATTAAACTTAGGTTATTATAAGGTTATTATTAGTTTAAAAAAGTAGAATTAATATACAAATTTCGTTTTAATTATTCATATTCGGTGAGCCAAAATCAAAAACTGCATTAATTCAAAAACGTTCAGAAATTAAATAAAAAACAAGTTTTTTAAACTGAAAGTAAGAAGCTACATTAAAACTTAAAACGAACAGAAATTATTCCGTATATGAAAGAGGCAGTCCCCTCCTCAACGCCCCGCTCTTTACGCTAAAGTTATTATTGTTTTATAAAGCAGAGTCATGAGAAAGAATTAAACTTTAGCATAAAGAGCGGGGCGTTCAGGAGGGGACAGCCCCTTTCATATACGGAATAATTTTTGTTCGTTTAAAATTTTAATGTCGCTCCTTACTTTCATTTAAAAAACAAAAATTGTTTTTTTTTTATTTAATTAGTATAAAGGATCGGCCAAAAATTTTTCTGAACGGCAAATGTTAGCAGAATAGTAAGCGGTAGTAATGCAAGCTCAGCTTCAGAGATGGATGGAAAAATTAGCTTTATAATTAAAACACATGTTCAGGTGTTTAACAAATCTAACTAAATAGTTTTTTTTTAATTTTTGCCAAAATAAATAGGTCAAATCACTCACTAATCCAACTTAGTCTCAGAGCGCAGGATACTTAAACCTTATTCACAGTAAGATTTTGTTAATATCAAGATTTAGCCGGCACTAACTTTTTTAATAATTAAATATTTAATAATTTAATAATTAAATATTTTTAGTTGAGTTTCCTGATTGGCTGAAAAGTTCTATGAAACATTTTGATTAACTTAAAATAATGCTAGTTAAATCTTAATATTCCTTGAATTTCGCTTCACATTTTCTTTACCCAAAGCAGGCCTACGATTTTCTAGTGTAAAATGAAATTTAAAGAAGACAATGAGTCTATTTACTTCCAGTGTATCCTTATTTTAATCATTCAAGCTCCAAGTTTTCTAACCGAATGGTCTTCCTACTATTTGAATTTACGTTATTACAACTTGTGATGTTTTGGAGGGGAAAAAACTAAGCACCACAAATTTTCTATTTGTCGCTGGTCATAAGTTAGAAGTCCTAAAAGGTCTTATTATCTTGCGTTTCGGAACTTAACTGGCTGCGAAAAAGTAATGATCATTATTAAAATCGATTTGTGGAATCCAGTTAATGCTTGTAAAAAATACTTATCCTTTAAATTTTTACTTGATTTTTTAGGAGAGTTAAAGCAATTTTTTTTCTATGAAATTGTTTTCTTATATAAAAATCTGGAAATTAAGAAGTTACATCCGCAATTATTTTAACACTAGACTACAGTTAGATTTGGGTTTAAATAGACAGGATGGTTCTGATGGTTCGGGAGGTGGGGTCCCTCTATCAGTTTAATCAAGTCTTCCATGTCTGGTTAATCATGGGAGATATCTGACAGCGGTCTCTCCGTCGGGGTAGTCAGGTTGAAACGGCCGGAATTGTCTATCCCAATTCTGGCTGAGCCAAATCGAAGAGCGTGCCGTCAGGAAGTGGAGTCCAAATGCAAGTTAATGTAAAGAGTCCAACCCATACTACGACGTTCCCGGCAAGCGATGCGATGAAGGATTCGTCGGTGCTTTCTACCGAAAATCTGCGAGCTGAGGTACTCTCCCGGAATGTTGACCATCCCTCAGTGTAAGGTGCAGGAATGTCTCTCCGATGAAAGGCCTGACGACTAAATTGTTAATCGCTGGAGAATTTTCGTGTTACAACACAGACATCATGTGCGTTTTAGAAACTTGAATCATGGAAGGCTCAGAGAATACAACTCCTGAGGACGACTCTTCATTCTCCTTTTTCATCTCCGGATCCTTTGATGGATCTGCGTATGGTGGAGTGGGCATAATCTTAAGCCCCCTCGCATCGAGGTCACTTCTCGAGTGGGAACCTATATTGCATAGAGTAGCAAGAGCGCGATTCAAAGGCAACCTATTCCACATATCAGTTATTATAGTTTACGCTCCAACCAGTGACATACCGGAGAGCGAAGCAGATTTTTTTTCACCTGTTTCTAACTTATACACTTAAGAAGGTCCCAAACGAGACTTCACCTTGATTGGAGGCAACATTAAGGCCAGAATCGGCACAAAAGTATGCAATGCTGAGTCTGCTATTGGCCAGTTCGGTCCTGGAACCAGATGTAACAAGGGATCAAGGCTTCTTCAGTTTGCCATGATAAGTGCTTTGGTCATTACCAATACCCTATTCAAACACCAGCCATATACCCTAGCTTTTTTTTCTTTTTTTTTTTGTCTGTTTTAATTGTAATAGTTTAGTTTATCTGCTGATGACGACCACTTGTTTGTGTGGTCGAAATATCCGGATTTTTTTATCTGTTTTCACTGTCTAATAAAATAAATTGTCCGCAGTTGAACTTTTATTTGCTAGCCATAATATTGGTATCCAAGAGATGGTAGAGCGGAAAGTCAGATTGATTACATCCTGGCGTCTTGCCATTGAAAATCGGTGGCTACGAATAGTAGACCTCTCATTTGAGTAGATACTAGTTCAAAACTTGAGTCGAATTATCTCCTAATTCAATTTAGATATAAAGTTGCGACTAGCAGCACACCTCAAGACAGAACCTCGAGAAGGATTTGACGCCAATCGCTTCGATGATCCTAATATACGACAGGCATTCAGCTTAGAAATCGCTAATCGCTTTGAAGATTTCTAAGTGCAAACGAACGACGAGCAATCCCCCAGCTTCGATGAAGATTCGGTAGCCACACGTAATACAATCCATGGGGCCTCAGAAACTGCGGTAGGATACCACAAAAGTTTATCCCAAAAATAGATGTAAGCACGCACAGTTCAGTTAGCTGAGCGCAAGTAACAGATTTCAGACAGAAAATTGGAACGTGAGGGTGGCTTACCCCTCGTTAGATGAAGTCCGAAAACCGATCAATTGCCTCAAAAGTCATAAAGCCTCCGGTCCCGATGCAAGTGACGTGGAGAACAGAAGAAAACGTGGCTCGCCTTCAGGCAGACCTAGACCCACTCGGAGGCTTTAAGAAGAATGGACGAAGCTGGGACAAGTCCTGGCTCGAACTGACTGAGACACTCACGAACGACCGAGACTCTTGGTCTACCACAGTGACGAAGCTACTGGACGCTAGGGATACATGAGACGCTTGAGTCCTGCTATAAGTACAAGTAAGTATAGTGCTAAAATAAAATATATATCCTCATATTTTGCTTCATTTAGTTACCTTTTTAAACATAATATTTTGATATTTTGAAGTAAGACTATATTGTTTTTCCATACAAGAATATCTAAGGGATTTATGGAGAGGGATAAGCCTTTCAAAAATTTTCAGGGAAGTGAAAGATCGAAAAGAGGTTTTTGCCCAGAAAAGTGGCATATTTCTGTTAAATGGTATTGGTGTTTTTTTTTGGGGGGGGGACGAACTTCTGCCCCACCCTCTTTTGTGGGTATCAATGACAATAAAGCTTTCAGCCATTGCCTTGCCCCTAGTCAAGAGTTAAATACGACGATTTTTATTACATTTTAAAAAATACTAGATAAATGTTCTTTTTTATATATGAAACGATTTTAAAAAATACTAAATAAATGTTCTTTTTTATATATGAAACGATTTTAAAAAATGCTAAATAAATGTTCTTTTTTATATATCAAACAATGATACCGTATTTGGATACCGATATTCTATCCTGTATATCGATATCGTTTAGACTATTAAGCACCTCTGTATTATGGAGCCCTTTAAAAAAAAAAATGAAATTTCAACATCTAAAAGAAGCCGAATATCATTGAATATCCACGTAACACTAAATAGTTGATTTCTGCGAAGAATATGCACAAGCTAAATCAGAACCTGCAATTTTTATATGACATCATGCTTAATAACTGGAAATTACAGCGTTAAATAGTTGCCGGCGCAAAAATGAGAAATTAGTCCGAGAATAGAGCCGGATGGAGGTGCTAAAAATGGAAGAAATCAATTTATGCCGTGCATATACTCATTTAAATCCAATCACCCTCCGTTTATCATCAAATGATTCACCTGATCTTTTCTATGTTAACGAGTAAGGCGTATATGTCTATGAATTTGCGATTTAGAAATTATATAAGGACTCCAAGTTGTAAATTAAAAAAGGCCCACCCACACAAACTATATTATTTCTGATTTAGAATACGGTTAACAGATTTCACACTCCAGCATATTTATGCTGTTGCATAATTTTCAGATATAATAAGCAATAGCCTACAAGCGAAGATCTGACTGAAGGTGCAATTTTGCTTGGAGTCGAAATTAATCAAAGCGCCAATAACTCCTCGAGTGGTTCAATAAGATGTATAGTGAAGAAATCCTGGTGGTTTGTTGTTGTTCTTCGCCTCCGGGATTGAATTGTTATGATTTTACATTAAAAAAATAAGTTGGATGAGGAACGAGGGTATTTTCTGGAGATGTGGGAACATCCATGTTTTTCTTCTTAGAAAAGTTAGAAAAATGTAAGATATCTAGGGGAGAACGCTTGCCAGGTTCGACCTCCGACCCCCTCCCCCTAAAAAAATGCCTGACTCGTAAAAATGTGACAAAAATGCATATATATATACACATTTTTGTTTTAATACAAAATAATATGTTAAGCCGTAATATGTTAATTTTTTGGCAGAGAACTTGTTACTCAGTCTGGCAAGGCCATGCCCAGGGGAAGGGAGGGTTAGGGGCATGGGCGTAGGCAATATTAGGCAGCATATTGTCTAGGGGGGCAGTCGATAGTGTGATGGAGTTTTATCAACTGCTTTTTCCAAACCATCTGCTTTTTCAGCCATATCTAATGTAAAGTTGAAGGTCTAGGGGGGGGTAGCTTCACCCCCCTGCCCGCCTCCCTACGCCCATGTTAGGGGAGTTTGAACCTCCCTAAAAATGTTTGTCTGACTCGTAAAAACTTAACAAAAATGAATATAAACAAATTTTTTATGTGTTTTTGAGTTTTTTTTTGTATAACCCACACCCCAAAAAAATCTTTGAGTAATCCCCCCCACACGAAAAGAAAACTCTGGGTACGGCCTTGCAGTCTGGTGTCTGCTGGTTTTTTGAAAGGCATATGATAATGACCTATAGTTCTTTTGAGTCTTCATGTTAAAAGGCCAGAAATGGTGTTGTTAGCACTCAGAATCTTCTAAGCTGTAATCACATCACTCCACTTGCGACAATAAGTGAGGGACGGTATTTGAAGCTTCTGGAGACGTGATGAATAAGGGACATCATAGAAGCCTTTAATTCATTTTTAACCTTAGCTGAACTGCTTCAAGAACTGCTAAACCGGTCTTATTGACTGGATATGTGACACACATCCCAAACCCTAACCTTGGTCGAACTAGACTCTCGTAGAGCTTGGTCATGACCGTTGGGGACCTGGTAGTTAATGTGCTTTGAAGTATCCCAAGTGTCTGATATTCAAAGCTCTAGCAAAATTACCATATTCAGCAGGGGGCTGCTGTCCCTCGTACTCCTGTTTGGTTTACTCGTAACTCGTAACTCGTAAAACCTGTTTGTTTTAGGGTAAAATTTGATTACAACTAGAAAAAAATGGATTAACATGAAATGTATGCTTCTAAAATTCAGGATTTTAACCCCTATTTTTTTAAATCTTTGGTATCTTTAGCAAATGGTTCATTATATTCTTCTGTATAGAAGGGACCTAGGGTCATGAAACGGAGAAGATAAGTTTCGTACTGAAGAAAGCAAAACTTCAAGGAATTTTCTAGAAAGTTCTGGCTTACACTATTCAAGGCTGTTGTGTCTGAGTTTGCATCTTGGCTGGTAACTTGGAAAAAGTTTCTGAATTATTTTGAGGTCTTTTCTTGTTGTTGTTTACACTCTAAAATTAGTTTTTTTGTCAATTAGTATTTGTATGACCTTCTCCAAGTGGTTAGAATAAGCCCTCTTCACTGGGTATTCTCACCAGCGCCATCTTTTTTCTCGGGTAGATTGGCACGCCATCTACAGTTTCAATTTTATATTGTGCCATTTTTGATTCTTTATCGTTAAGAAGTGTACTGGGAACTAGCAGAAGAGGGGAAGGAACCTCCCGCAAGCGACGCATTGTACCCGCCGGTATTAAGTTACCCGTAAATTGCGGGGGACAGTTGAGGGGGTCCTTACACTTCCCTTGTTCCTAGGTTCCTTCGTTGCCGAGCTGTATTTCATTTCGTACGAAGATGCCGCCCGATCGACTAGTCCTGAATGCGGTTTTAAATTTTGCTGTACGGGCAAGGAGTACAGGAAATACGTCTGCTGACATTATCCAAACTGGTTGCGGATTTTTTCCTGAAGAGAAAATTAATGAAGCAAAGAAGTTTATTTGGTCCGAGGGACAGATGTCTACCCGCCAAACGGATAGGCAGAAGAAAGCGGATACGTTTGCGGACATTCTGAAAGTGTTGGATTACTGTGATAAGAATAATGTCCAGCTACCGAAGTTCGTCATATATGAGCCGGATGAAGTACCCTCTATTCCTGGCGAAGTTACAGCGACTCTTTCGCGCAAAGTAAATGACTTGTGCCTAGAGTTCCGGAACTTCGTCTCAGCCCAAAGCTACGCTGTTCCGAGTATGTCTGCAACTACTGAAGTTTCTATCAACAGTGTCTCTATCAATAGTGGTCATGCTCATGTCAGTACTAAGCCATCCTATGCCGTTGTACTGAAAGACCTACCAGAGACTCTAGACAACCCAATTGCTCGTAAGGGTTTCGTGGATAGTTTATGTCCAAATTCTGACGACATTAGCGAACTTCGCAAGACTAAACAGGACTGGAAGCTCTACGTCAAGTCGAAGGCGACTGCAGAGAAGATTATGGAAAATATGAGGTCTAGGACACCCACGGTTACAGCGTCACTGAAGGAGCGCTTGTTCATCGGAGTTCTAAAACGAGTCCCAAATAGTATGTCCCACACGGATGTCGAAACTATTGTCCCAAATGCCGTAAAAGCAGTGGAAATAGGAAAATACGAACATTCGAAAGTATTCAAGGTGTACTTTGAATCCAGAAAGAATCTAGACCGTTTTCTCGCGGACTCCGTCCGCGTTGGCTACGAGAAGCTGCCTGCCGAGGAATTTAATTTCCTACCGAAACGTTGCTACTCCTGTCATGGACTCGGTCATGTGGCGGCAGATTGCGCCGCATCTCCCATCTGTGGCCGCTGTGGTGGCACTGACCACGTATCTAGTAAGGACAATAAGTGCAACAACGATATGTTCTGTATCACATGCAAAAAAAGAGGTCATACATGTTACAGTGTTCGGTGCCCTTCAAATAGACCTACCCCAGCGAAGAAATGAATCGAGGACCCTTAGCCTCTTATGCGATTGCCTCGTGGAATATAAATGGAAATCTGTTAAGTCGGTCTGTGTTTTTGAAGGACTTTTTATCGAAGTGTGACATAGTGTGTATTCAAGAACATTTTGCAAACACTTTGAGCCTGAGCCTTTTGGAACTATCAACTAATCACAAAGTGTTCTCGGTTGCTGCGCGCCGCTCTCAGTCTCATGGCCGGCCTTGTGGTGGTCTAGCGACTTACGTGAAGTCATGTTTTACTTCTTCTGTCTTTGATTCAGCAAGTGACTTTTTAGCGGTTAGAATCCAGAATGTGGTTGTGCTGAATGTATACTTACCCACGAATTATCGCGATGACCGTTCTGAGAGACTTTTTGCCATTAGTGTCGCTCGTTTATCTAAGTGCTTGGGAAAAATAAAAGAGCAGGGCTTATGCTGCATCGTGACTGGTGACTTCAATTGTGACCTAACTGACTCACTTAATTCTTCTGGTGATTCTGTTCGTCCAAGTATTATCTTCGGTCTGTTTGATGATGATTACTTGGTTGCGCCGAAGAATAAGAGTTTTACTTACGTCCATAATTCGGGTAGCACATCTAATTTAGACCATGTTTGTCACACGCGATCTGTAACTATTGTGGAAGTTGGTGTTAGTGATTCTAGTTTTACGTCAGATCATTTTCCTCTGTTTTTTTAGTGCTCGGTTTGATGATGTCGGTCCTTCTTTTATCCCGTTTGCTAAAAAGCGATCTGTGTTTTATATTAGTGATTGGGATAGGGCGTCATCTGATCTCTTCCAGAATGCGTGTAATGATATTCTGGCGAAAATTCGCGTACCGTTTGATTTATTAATGCGGAGTTCAAAACAGAATATGCGGGATTCTCGAATTCGGCTGAATCTATATTGTAGTGAACTTACTCATGCCCTATCCCTTGCAGAAAAATCGGCGGTACCCATTAGGCGAGTAAAATCTGGAACCGAAGAGCCCGGTTGGTCAACTAATAGTAACTTGCGCAATGCTTGTTTTTCTGCTAAATTTTGGCTCTCGGTCTGGATTGAAGCAGATAAGCCGCGGGATGGGTGGCTGAGAAAACTGTACATCTATACGAAACGTCAGTTTGCAAAGCAGCTCTCTTTGCATCGGAATTCGATTATTTCGTCTTGTTCGGAAGAAGTTCGGTCGCGGCCTAATAAGCTGTGGTCTAGTCTTGTGAAAGAAGCGCCAAGTCAAACCCCGTCTCTTATACCACTTTCTTCATGGATTGAGCATTATAAAAAAGAATTTTCTGCTCCGGATCCCCATCTTCAAAATAGTTATAAAGCGAGACTCCAAGATTTCTTTGAGCATGCATCTAGTCCGGGACCGATTATTACAAAGAGTCTGATTATTTCTGCAATTGGGAAACTGAAGAAAAAAAAGTCTAGAGGATATGACGGGATTTCTGCACAACATTTGTCGTTGTGTGGGGGTATGTTTATTGAGCATTTGGTCCTCCTTTACCAAATGATATTTAATTTGGGAATTGTGCCCGATTCTTTTTCAATTGGATGTCTGACTCCTATCCCAAAGAAAAATAAACCTCCTTCCGATTGTTCGTCTTTTCGCCCAATAACGGTTTCAACTGTTTTTTGTAAAATATTTGAAAATCTGATTATTGAGGAGCTTCGTACTAAATGTACAGTTCAGGCCCATCAGTTCGGTTTTCAGTCTCGCCTCGGGTGCGGCCATGCTCTTTCTGCTTTAGTATCCGCTTTAGTTGACGCAGAAGACCGCGGTGAAAGCATCGCTTTAGCCACTCATGATGTAAGGCGCGCGTTTGATTCGCTTCTCCACGAGGAGATTATACTGGATATGGGTTTGGCCGGTGTTGATCCCTGCTCTCTAGCCCCACTGGCTGACATGTATGAAAATCTAAAAGCGGAACTTAAACTTCCTTTACCAGCGAGTGAGTGCACTAGCCTGTTGAATGATGTTGCTGTTTCTCCGCGTGGTAATCCCCTTCTCCCGGTAAAGAAGGGGGTAAGACAAGGTGCCATTTCGTCACCGACAGCATTTAATAACAGTATCGTAAAGCCGCAATCGAAGTCACTTATGACTTACATTCTGCGCGGTGTTGATTTATCTTTGATTGGTTATGCGGACGATGTACTGAACCTGAGCCGCTTTCTGCAAGGACTAGAAGATAATTTTACTCGACTACAACAAGAGTATGCTCAGATTGGACTTCAGTTTAATGCCGACAAGTCTGAAGTACTGCTGTTTAATTCGAAATCTGATGCTGGTCGAAGCATCACACTTGGTGTTTCTACTGTTGGGCTCGCCGGTGGCATTGTATATCTGGGCCTTCCTATTGGACGGTCAATACTAGAGACGCGGCGGTTACTGCTTTCTCATTTTCAGAAGCGGGTTTCATTTACGCATAGCCGTATTGTGGCAAATAAGCGGAAGTTTGACCGGCGTCTGCTGGCCCGGGTGTACAATGCTATGGTTTTGCCCCATTATTTGTACCTCAGCCCATTCTGGCGTATATTTACGGCTACAGATAGACTGAAATTGCGTTCAGTGTACTACAAGTATGCAAAGTTTTTGTTGCGTTTACCACCATGGACAAGCAATCGATATGTTTCGCATCGGTACGGCATCATGAATCCTGAAGAAGCTATCCTAGCGCAGATTAATCGATATAATTTGACACTTAAGTCCCATCCCTGGGCTATGATTCTCCAGCAGTAGTTGGCATATGCTGTTGGTTGTTGTGTTTGGTTTTTTTTTGTTTGTTTCAGAGGAATTAGTGTTTTTGCGTTTTTTCTTGTCTTTTGTTGTGCTCCATCTGTTTTTAATTGATGGGTATTAAATGCATTTATTTTTTTATTTTATTTTATAGTGCAAATACGAAGCAAAATAAAACTGTCCTTACTCCAAAAGCATAAACTTCCTAAGGGCCATTTATTGCCGGACTGATGTAGAGCATAAAATTATCTTTTTCATCCCTGAAAGAGTTTGTATCTCCTCGAAATTTCTAGCAAATAATTTCAGAAAATACAATCTGAGAACCCCAAATTTAGATTTTTTGTATTAGATTTTCAATTTCGATTGAATTCTAGGAAATATTGTATTCATGTAAGAGCTGAGCCTAGACGCTGACTGAAATTAAATAAAAAAAAACAAAGTTTTTTAAACTGAAAGTAAGGAGCGACATTAAAACTTAAAACGAACAGAAATTATTCCGTATATGAAAGGGGCTGTCCCCTCCTCAACGCCTCGCTCTTTACGCTAAATTTTTTTATTGTTTTAAAAAATAAAGTTGTGAG
>JAQQPU010024985.1:0-12308 GCA_029168905.1 Artemia sp. Kazakhstan ARC1039
TTTGATGCAAGCGAGCCACTCTCTTTCAGCAAGGGGCTACTAAAGAGGGATCGTGATCGAACTGCAAAATTATTGGCAATTAATAGTCATTTTCTTACAGGCTCCTTGCTGTCAAACGCATTTTCTTGCACATTTTGGGTTTCAGTTTGAATCGTATGTAAGATTTGGCTTAGGTCAAGTTACATTAATTTAGTTTATATATATTGATACTTTAGTACAGATAGTTACATACTTGAAAGCCTTATAAAATCCAAAAGAAGAATATAAAAGGTAAATTTTAATAAGAACAAAAACTTAGCGAGTTAATTTACGAAAAAGTCTCCAAAGGTAAAGTGAATAAAATCAACATTTAAAATGAATTAAGATAAAAGCCAATAAAATAAGTTGAAATAATAATTTAGCACCCAATACTTTTTTATACGACATTAAGATAGATTTACATGGTTAAAAAAAGGAACAGCTTCTCTCTTGTGCTTTAAGCCCGTAGCTTAAGAGGCCATAACGGTTTTTTTAACAGATAAATGTCACTTTTCCTTTTTGGCTTAGATTTATCTACACTTTAATTGTAATTTTCAAGAAAAACTCTCGTCGTCAAGACAAAAATTTCATAAGAGAAAATAAATTGGCTTTGTATTATGATTCTGCATTAGTCATCACGCGGGTTTGCAAGATCCTGGCGCATTGATTTTTATGTTATGGGGAGTGTGAATTCAATTTTGGAGTTTGATACATTAGATTGGTCTGCGTCACAGAAGGACACGCCCGTGGCAACTCTTTCTTTTCATGTGTTCATATATTTTGAAGTTAGTTCGTTTTTCGAATTCAAAGATCATTTTGAGAAGCGATAGTACAGCTATCAACTTTGGTAACTAAAATTGAGTTATTTTGCTATGACTGCAGTAGATTATTTTCCCCAAACCCTGGCAGGATTAGGAAAACGGTTTGGAGATTTATCATCATTCCAATATCGACAGAAAAGTTCACCCCCCCCCCCAAAAAAAGATATTTATAGAAGTATTAGTGGTGGCACAGGTCGTGAAAACTTGGGAAAAATAGCTTGCCCATTCATCCCTCCCCCATAGTTAAAACAATTTTCATATTTCCCCTGATTTTAATATCAGTGCTGAAGAGCTTGTGGAACCTTGTAACACCCATGAACTTTTCATGTATCTTGAGCATTGTATCTTTTGATATTAACCAAGGTTAATGAGCATCTACTTGGTCAAGAAATGACCACTCTAAAGCACCTAGATCTCGTTTAACCCGGCTGTAATCAGTACAGTCATGTCTAAGTATTGATTTCTTTAGAAAACAGCTTGAATTGACCTTCAGTAACTATTTGATTCCTTGAGTCAAATAGTGGGCGGGATGCAATGTTGATAATAGATTACAGACCACGAACTACAATTACATCAAGTAGTGATCCATTAGGGATTCCTCAAGTGGGAATCCAGGGATCTGCCGAAACCATTGCCTAGTAGTGGAAACTAACAGTCAGATGAAGTAAATATTCTTCTAGGCATTTAAGCACAGGGGCTACAGAATTTTTACTTGAGTACCCATGTCCTTCAACCTACTCTAGAGATGGAAGATTCAAATCTCAAGCATTAATAAAAATTTTCGAAAACTAGGAAAGGATAATGATTTCCATTATACAGCTCTTAAAGAAAAGGAGACAACAAAAAGAGAGGAAAGGAGAAATTTCTTAATTCATACCGTTAATATATGCGCGCTTCCATCTGGATGGATTTAAGGTTGTATAGTCATGATCTATTAGGGCTGCAATACACCGTTTGTAGGGCAAATTATATTGATTTTCATGCAACAAGTTGTCTTCAGTTGATGACATATCTAGAGCGTCATCTGACTGAAGCGAGTCCGTTCCTTTCAGCAGGGTCCTCTGAAGAGGAGCTCGTGATCTGACTGTAAAATAAACAGAACTTAATTCTTATTTTCGTACTTTAACCAGCTCCTTCCACTGTCAACAGCTCCTTATTGTCACTTTGCACACAAATATCAACTTCCAAATAAAACGCAATTAAATGGGACATACAAGTTCACCCAAAAGTTATATAATTGCTAATAGGAATAAAACAGAAATACCCGATTGCTGAGTGATTGGACGATCCACTATTTTCGTTCCTATGTATTTTAGGTTTTAAAAACGCAATTAAATGGGACATACAAGTTCACCCAAAAGTTATATAATTGCTAATAGGAATAAAACAGAAATACCCGATTGCTGAGTGATTGGATGATCCACTATTTTCGTTCTTATGTATTTTAGGTTTCGATTTGAATCCCCTGCAAGATTTGGCTTGGCTAAAAATAAAGAAAATTTTTGTTTTGGCACATTGATAGTTCAGTACAGATAGTTAAATCTTTAGAAGCCTTTCAAAGCTCTAAAAAAGAGAATATATGACATTTTGATAAGCACAAAAACTGAAATATTTTTTAACATGATTACCACTGATAAAGATGCTTCAAATAACTATACAACTGGAGGTTATCAAGTTAGTTCCGAGACATAGTTTCCAGAAGTACAGTGACAAAACTTGACTAATTTCGTCTGTCTCTAACTTACGTTACAAATAAGAATCAAGTAAACTGAAAAATAATCTCATATAGCTTTAAAGTAAATATATAGGGCTGAGGAAAAGCAGCAGTTCTGTTTTGTGCTTGTTATTAACTTGTTGTCATTTGTCCTTTAATTTCCTTTTATTAAGTGACAATTTAGTAAGATTAATATTATTTTCATTAATTGCATGTTTCAAAACATTTTATTTTGGGGAATCCCATATTTGCAAAGATCTGCATACAGAGAAAAGAAAATAGTTTTTTAGTCATTATCAAGAAATTATAAAAACAGATATACTAAAGGATACATGCTGATATAGCCATACTTATCCTAGAGTTTAAATTTTTTATAAGTACCTTCCGTGTCCATAGAAGTGAGAGCAAATTCCTCGGAGTGAGACTCAAGCTTAAATGGTACTGAAATACTGCGGAAAGGACCCAAAAGACTATCTTCAGGTTTTGGAGACAAATTAGGGTTTTGAATGTCAAACAGGTTCTCACAGTCACTTGGTGATCTATATTTTTATTTTGTTTTGGGTTTACATTCGAATCCTATGTAAGGTTGGGTTCAGATTAAAGCTGATATAAGTTTGGTTCAACTCTTGCCCCGGGCTTTATGGGGCTTTGTCACCCCAGAGGAAAAGTTATTTGACCTTTCGACTATTTTAAACAAAATGACTATATAGATTGGATCTTGCTCTGTAGTGGGGGCTCTCTGAGGAAATGAGCATGCAAAGCTTGTGATAAACCTTGAGTTGTGTATGTGGGCCAAATTCATGCCATCTGAAATAGTGGACATCAGATTACTAACACTATGGTAGTTGCTGCCCCAACAACATTTTGGTGGGACCCGGGAAGCACTCTTTGCCCTTCCTGATGGCCCAAGTGGTTGATTAGGGATTATAATGCATAGAATTTTTACTTCTGAAGTATTGATTTCAATCTTTGCTATGATTGAAAGTGCAAAACCCAATCAGTTTTATCTAAGTATTTTGTATAGTAAGTATTCCCTAGTTCTCTTCTCATTGCATGGTAAACCAAACAAATACATTAAAGTGATTAGTGACATACACGAGAATAACACTACTGCGGTTAAGATAGGAAATGTGATTAATAGAGGATTTTGTATTAAATCAGGAGTTGAGCGGAGTGTTGTGTTCGATAACCATTTACACGGATCATTTCGATGGACTTTGCCTTAATGAGCACAGGAAAGGCAATGGGAGAACACGGAATCAAATAGGACCGAAAATTATCATGCACTTAGACTGTGCTGATGACTTAAGATTCCTATATGAAAGTTTGAGCAAAATGAATGAACTTTTAGATGCTTAAAGAGACTTTAGGTGCTTAAAAATATATATATATATTTTTTTTATATATATTTATGTGGTCAGTTTGTTCATTTTAATTTTATTTATACTTTCCAACTTTGGAGGTTAATAAATGCTTGAATTTGAATTATGTTGTTTATACTGTTTGACATATTGTTAATGTTATGCTTGTAAAATTTACAAAAACGTTCATGTTTGACAAAATATTTGCTTTTCAAACTAAGTTCACAAAACTAATAGTTTCAAATATACCTTCGTCATTGTTGTCCAGACTTTGGGAGTCCGATTCAGATGTTAAACTGGTTATTCTGGATGCAGCACCCACAGGTAGCTGTTGATACTCAGATGATAGGGTAGAAGTAGAAGTTTCTCTGATCGTTTCAGCTCCAATTGATGAAAGGTCACCAGCTTCAACAACGAAAATTAAAAATAAACAAAGAGACAGAAAATAATAAAAGTAGGATTAAATATTCTCAATATTTTACCAATAAATAATGAAATCCTCACAAGATAAAAAACAGACTACAAGCATGAAAAATAACACTAAACATCAGACCTGAACAAATTTAAGCGTTATAATTTGATGCAACCGTGATAATAGTATGATAATTAATAAAAGGTAATTTGATTAATAGAAAACCAATTTCATGATTTGGCACTTTATTCATAAATTTTCATATCCAAATGACATCTAATTAATTTTTGGAAATATAAATAACTAGAGCTTACCTATTTATACATACTGAGAACTACCCTTTGGGGACTGGAAACGCATAATTGCAAATTATCAGTGCTTCTACCTATGGCCTTTGGCTTATTGGCTACCTTTTGCTTATTTAAAAAAAAGGCAGTAGAACTCTATATTTTCACAAGCATCATTTGAGTTTACAATTTAGTCAATGCTAATCTATAGTTTCTGAAGTGCTTTTGAAGAACTTCACTGAGGTGTTATAGAAATATTCAAAACGCCCAAATTCACAGTGGCTAAGGTACCGTTGCACTAAGATCTCATGCATTTGTATCATAAAAGCAGGTGTGAGGTTAAAAGCAGGTGTGTTTTTTTTATTTAATTTTTGAACGTTTTTGAGTTAATGCAAGTTTTTATTTTGGCTCACCGTACATGAATAATTAAAACAAAATTGGCATATTCATTTTACTTTTATTTGGTTAAATGGCTTTCTCGAAAGTTTTTTAATCTTATTTACGAACGTTTTAATTAGTAATAAATATACGTAACTTACGTAACGAACTTCTATATTCATATATTTTTATTACGTATATTAGGGGGTTCGCCTCTAGTCAATACCTCGCTCTTTACGCTAAAGTTTGAACTTTGTTCCAATTCTTCAAAAATGACCCCTTGATCACAAAGGCCGTTAATTAGAATAAATAAGGTCCTTTAAACAAGGTCCTTTGCCACTTGTCTCTTTGTGATCGTTTTTTTGTTTTAATAGCATGAGTCACTCGGATACCAGAGTGGGGTAAAATACACTCTTGCAACAACTTATTTTAGGGGGAAAGGATGATGATTTGGTGATCACTTATTGCACGCTTACAATACTTATTGGATATTTTATCATCGAAATAAAAGTAGTATTGCCTTTCAATTAGACTATCTAAACTATATTGTGGCAATAGATTTTCCTGAGTGATCTCATTCTATTTTTCAAGGTAAAAGATAGTTTTGAATTTGGTCTGTTTTTGTAACGTGTTGTTTCCTAATCTTGGCATTTAAACTTCATAATCTTGTATTTTCTATGCAATTAAACAAATTTTGCGATTTCCCTAGAATTTTTTTTAAAGGTAAGTTTGAAAAGAAAGTTAAAGAACCTCACATTGGGATGAAAGTAGATATATGATTAATGAAAAGGGTGTAAAAAATCGAAGTTTGTCACTTAAAAGGTGGGATTTTCCAGAAAATTTTGGGTATTTGAGATTCTCCAGTAATTTTTCTAATTTTATTTAGTCATGGTTGCTTAAAGTTGCATTATGGGCTCGACCAAGCTCAACTGTTACTTGATTAGCATTGATGTACCTTGTAGCGAAGTACAGTAATTTTATTTAGAAAACAATAATAAGAGTACAAAACCAAATAAGCGCAACTTTCTTAAAGTTAAAGAACCGTATTAAACCTTTTGTGCGGTGTGTTCTTATTTTACATTACACCAACTAAAACATAGCAACAAAAATAATATCTCAAAGCTTTTCAAGTTTAACAAATGATATACTTAAAATATTCTCAAGTAAATTTACTTGTTTTTATTTTACTTTAGTTTTTATCTTGGCTTTACAAAATCACTTTACTTTCTTTGGGGAAATGCATCAGCAAAAATATAATTGGTAGAGTTTAATGTTTGGTGATTACAAATAAACAAAAGATTGAAATTGTATCCCTTTCTTTGATTGCCCTTTCGAAACGCAACAGCATCCACTACTCAGTGGTGTAAAAAGCAAGGTTGCTGTCAAAGGTGGACTCCTTTCAGAGTTTAATGAATGACCACCTTTCCATACTTTAAACTTGACTATTTTAGAAAATGATGGGAATAACACTGTTTAACTTTATGGACATTTTGTTAACATTGAACTTACAACAGAGTTGAACAAATAATAAAACCTGATAAATGATTATATAACGTTCATGATGCCCTGGGCTGAAACTAAATTGATAATATGAGCTCCAGGTTTGTGACTCAGAGTATGTGGGACTGCAGTTTCGGAGATCAATTCTCTATCAGTGGCCCTGGCTGCAACTGGTATCTTCTTTTCTATTGAAATTTGGAGGGATCAATATGGCAAGTACTACATCAATACTTTAGCGGAGTGTGTGGGATAATGGAAGATGAGTACTTTAGTTGGGTTGGGCGATGCATGAATTGAGGAATTTCCCTTTTCAAACTAATATTAAAACGCTATTATTTTCAAATATACCTTCGTCACTGCCATCCAGAGCTTCGCTCTTTACGCTAAAGTTTGACTCTTTCTCACAACTCTATTTTTTATAACAATTAAAAACTTTAACGTAAAGAACGAGGCGTTGAGGAGGGGAAAGCCCCTTACATATACATAATTTCTGTTCGTTTTAATTTCTGATATCGCTCCTTACTTTCAGTAAAAAAAAAATTGTTTTTTTATTTAATTTTTGAACGTTTTTGAATTAATGCAGGTTTTTATTTTGGCTCACCGTACATGAATAATTAAAACAAAATTGGCATATTCATTTTACTTTTATTTGGTTAAATGGCTTTCTCGAAAGCTTTTTAATCTTATTTACGAATGTTTTAATTAGTAATAAATATACGTAACTTACGTAACGAACTTCTATATTCATATATTTTTATTACGTATATTAGGGGGTTCGCCTCTAGTCAATACCTCGCTCTTTACGCTACAGTTTGAACTTTGTTCCAATTCTTCAAAAATGACCCCTTGATCACAAAGGCCGTTAATTAGAATAAATAGCTCTTATGAAAGTACTAAAAAATCTTTGGCTTAAAGAGCGATGTATTGACAAGGGGGCGAACCCGATCATATATGTAATAATTTCTGTTCGTTTTAAGTTTAGATGTTGCTCCTTACTTTAAGTTGAAAAACTTTTTTTCTCTATAATTTCTGATCGTTTTTTTTAAATACTGCTGGGATATCCGGCGCCCCCTTTAAAGCAATGTCCTTTTCCTCATGGAAAGATCCTCCCACATAACCCCCGCCCCCTCCCACAACCAGAAAAAAAATCCCCATTGAAGACGTCTGTATACTTCCCAATAACCAATAGGCCTACTATATGTAAACAATGGGTAAAGTTCATAACTTTCAGCCCTTCCCCGGAGGACTTTGGGGGATTCAGTCATCCTAAAAGACAGAGTTATATTTTCGACCATGCTGAATAAAATGGCTATCTCAGAATTTTGATCGGGTGACTTTGGGGAAAAATGGAGCGTGGGAGGAGGCCCAGTTTCCCTCCATATTTTGGTCACTTAAAAAAAGGCACTAGAACTTCTAATTTACTTTCAAATGAGCCTTCCCACAATATTCTAGGACCACTGGGTCGATAAGATCACCCCTGAAAAAAAAAGAATAAACACGCATCCGTGATCTTTCTTCTGGCAAAAAAAAACAAAATTCCACATTTTTGCAGATAGGAGCTTGAAACCCTTTTTCGAAAATCAGGAAAATTTTCGCAGGCGCGTAACTTTTGAAGGGTAGGGCTAAACTTGATGAAACTTATATATTTAAAATCAGCATTAAAATCTGTTTCTTTGATGTGTCTATTGGTATCAAAATTCCGTATTTTAGAGTTTGGGTTACTATTGAGCTGGGTCGCTCCTTACTTACAGTTTGTTACCACGAACTGTTTGATAAGGCTATGAAGGTTCAAATCAGCAAATTTTTATTTTGAACAAAATTTGATACTTGTTAATTATCCAGAACACACTCAAGAATTTTGATAGTTAAGATCTCAGAAAAAAAATAGTTCAGGTGTCTGTATTTGGAGACAATTAGCTTAGGCTCAGTGGAAAATTTACATGGGATGTATACTTTAGAAGTAACCTGACCTTTCCACTTTCTTCTCTTGGTGCCAATACCTGGAGAGTGCCACCCTACGTGGTCTGCACCACCTGATAATCCCATTGCCATTAGTCTGTAGAAAAAGTTCCATGTTCCCTCATTTTATATTATAAAATATCTTCAAAATCTTTTTTTTCTACCACAAATATTATGATAAGAAAAATCTCAAAGCTCAAGTGCATGTCATTACTTTAAGCAGTGTTATATTTTTGCGCCATATTTTTTTTTACTAATAATGCTGTTTTTGACATAACAGAACAATAATTTTCACTTCTTCCTCACGAAAATTCTCTTCCTGTCTGACTAACTCCTATAAATACAGGACATTCTTTTGTAACTGAATATGTATAATGAATATATCACCATTAAAACTTTTATTTAAACTTTATTTTTAGAACTTTGTTTAAACGGTATTATTAAACTTTTGTGTAAACTGTATTATAAAGCTTTGAAAATGTGTTTGTAAGTCTAAAATCACTCCAGTGTATTTAGCAAACTAAAACAAAAGCCTTAAGCTTTAGTAGCTAAAAGTAACAATGGAAAACACCCTCAGATCTTTCGTAGTCTTAATATACTTCAGAAGTATTACATTGTTAACTGTTTTTTCATTTGTAAAAAAACTTATTTTTTCAGTTTAATTTCTGATCGTTTTCCAAATAATGCCGGGAAATCTGGCTCACCCTCTATGAAAAATTCCCCCCCCCCCTCCTCAGGGGAAACTCCTACGTGGAAAGTTCCTCCCACGAAAGTGCTACAGCTCAATTTGTGCTCAATAATCTTAAAAACGATTATACCAGTAAAAATAATGAAAATTTGAGTCACAATACTTTTAACAAGTAAACTCTTCAGGAGACAATGAAACTTCTAGGAGAAAAATAATATCTATCTTTTAGAAGCATCAATACTGATGCTTTAGATACAATCAGAATTAAATTCTAAACTAGGGCCCAGGAACTTGTTCTGTACCTGGTCCAGCTGCTTCATGAATGAAAATACTCAAAAATAGGATGTTTCTTTTTTCTCTTCCCTTTCCTACAAGATATGGCTATAAAGGTTCAAATCAGCAAATTTTTTTTTTGAACAAAATTTGATACTTGTTAATTATCCAGAACACACTAAAGAATTTTGATATGTAAGATGTCAAAAAAAAAAAGTTCAGCTGTCTGTATTTGGAGACAATTGGCATAGGCTCAGTGGAAAGACTACATGGGATGTTTATTTCAGAAGTAACCTGACCATTCCACTTTCTTCTCTTGGTGTCAACACCTGGAGAGTGCCACCCTACGTGGTCTGCACCACCTGATTATGCCACTGCCATTATTGCGCTGAAGGAAAGTAGCTTAGAAGTCTGTAGAAACAGTTTATGTTCCCTCATTTTATATTATAAAATATCTTCAAAATCTTTTTTTTCTACCACAAATACTATCATAAGAAAAACCTCAAAGCTCATGTGCATGTCATTAATTTAAGTAGTTTTATGTGTTTGCACTTTTTTTTTTACTAATAATGCTGCTTTGGACATAATGAACAATAATTTTCGCTTCTTCCTCACGAAAATTCTTTTCCTCTCTGACTTCCTATAAATACTTGACATTCTTTTGTAACTGAATATCTATAATGAATATCTCACCATTTAAACGTTTGTTTACTTTACTTTTGTTTAAACTGGCTTTTGATAGAGTTGTTTATGGAACTTTCTACCTATGACAGCATAGTCCGTTTAATGATTTGCTAACACAATAATACAGTGCTGATTTGCATAATAATTCCGTCTTTTCTTTTAAAAAAAGAGGTCTATTTTAGGGGAATATTTGACATTGACTGAATTGTTTTGTGTTTAACACTTAAATTGCTTTGATGAGTTTTCCAAAATTCAAAAGGTAAGCTGAATCTTACTATAAACGTTTAGGAATAATAACAATAATAATATATTTTCAGCTGGATTTACAACAACGGAGATAAACAAGCGGTGTGAGAAAAGAAACACCATCATCTACAAGTATAAAATATTTACTAAACAATACTTAATATTTACTACTACAACTCTTTGAACAACATTAGCAAACTTTATATTCAGAAATTTGCAAATTCCAGAATTTGTAACAAATTGTTGTCCAAAATACATTGCATAATTTTAAGTTCTTGTTTTTCACCTCGTCTTGGTTTCAGCAGTTTTAAATCTTAAGATGATGAAGTACTAGCAAATTCAATTTTTTTCTAGTTTTTCCCAATAAAATATTACCCAAAATATTCGATTATACAAAAACCAAATGCTTGAGATGTAACTTTACTGTCAAAACATGTGGAGCTCAGTTCCTGAGTGTCAGGTTCAAGTTTATATGGTCCTGAAAAGCAGCAAAAACTACCCACAAGAGCATCTTCCCTCTTAGGAGACAAAAAATGGGTTGGAAAGTCAAAAAACTCTTCATGGTTACTTGGTAAAGCCTCTTCAACTTCTGAAAGAAAGCATAAATAAAAGAAAAATCAAACACTTTCAACAGAAAAGCTTACAAAGCAAGCCCTACTACTTCTCATTTTTCAATATTTTGTCCAACGAGAATGAATAATAATCCTTTTAAGGACGGAAATCAAACTATCTTTGGCAAACAGCCACACCAAATCTAAGGATTTAGAGTTGAAAAAAAAGGAATCCTAAAATTCGTCCAGAGGTTATGCGGTTAAGAGGCTAATCAGTTGGCTAATTATCTAGGGTAAAAAAAAAAAAACTCTCAGTGGCAATGTTGCTTTTTCCTCTTAGTACTAATACCAGTTTCTGTTAGTGTCAGGGAATTAAGTTGTGCAATTAATTCCATTTTTTGCATCTATAATTCATTTTCTTTCAGATTCCATTTGTTTGTGTGTCCATTTGATTTTGGAAAACATATACATATACAGGAAAAAAAATAGATACCCAAATTCCTCTTTGACAGAAACATTCAAATATTATAGCTGATAACCGAAACATTTTTCCTTCCATTTCTAATAGAAGAACTGAAAGACAATCACACATTATAAGAGTCATATTTATTATTCTTATTCTGACCCCTCCCCCCCCCCTCCGAAAGTATCTTCTATTTTAAGACACTCTAAATTAACAGAAAATATGACATGGAGACAAGCTCACAATTTTAAGACACAACAAAACAAGAATTGGACTATTTCAGTTCAAACTATAATCAGATTCAATAGGGCTTAAGTTTAAATCTAAGTACGAGCATTGATTAACATCAATAACAAATCCATGTTGTGAAAATATTATTTACAATGAACATGAAGACAATATCTCCTGTAAAATAAAACATAGAATATCTTTGGCAGGCCATCAATATTATTTACAATAACTTAGAACATAACAGTACTTAGAACATAAGTGAATATGTACAGAGTGTGAAAGGAGAAGTTGTGTAAATTCTAGTGGAAAAATCACCAGAAAAATCTAAAAAAAATATTTTTGCACCCCTCCCACTTGAGATATATTTACGGAAATATAAAAAACTAGCAATACCAGGACTTCTCTTAGTAACAAGTTAGGGAAAATTGACAAAATTTTGAAAAGTTAGAAAAACCTGACTGAATTAAGTGCTTTTTGCCAGGGAAATAATACAAATGACAAGACAAACACAACAAGACAAAAATAAATGTCACAAAATAAAAACCAATAGCTTGTAGGTTAGCTACCAAGAGGGTTGCTAAGAGGTAACTGAAAAAGGAGAAGATTGCTTGATGTCACCTCTTCTGTCACCAGCATAGTACATTGTCCTTATCCTTTTTCTTCATTTATTTACCAAGGGGGAGGGGGGATTTGGAGAATACGAATCATTATCATTAATAGGT
>JAQQPU010024986.1:0-12308 GCA_029168905.1 Artemia sp. Kazakhstan ARC1039
ATTTGTACAACCAAGAAAACATTATTTGCAATAAGATTCAAAAATTACTTACGAAAAATTCCGAGTTCCTCTCTGCAGCAAGTCCCATAAGTATTATGTTTTGTTTTACATGATACAGGCTTCACCGCAATTTCCACGAAGAATGAGGCGCATTCAACTGCTGACTTACACGACCTTGGTCCAGACAACGATAGGCAGTTATCGACATTTGTAACCAATTGCAGACTTGCGGGATATGCCAAGAGACCCAAATTGGATCTTGGATCGGGTATCTTCTGGACTTGGATCGTACATATCGCCTTTAGTAGGAGGACAAGTAGTTGAGCCCTAAAATTACAGAAATGAATGACCAACTTGAAGTTTGACGAGCTCTTGCTGAAATAAAGAAACATTGTGGACGCAAATGAATGTTTAATAGTAGCTTAATGTTAGTGATCAATACTAAAAAAGTTAATACAAATAAGTTGTAAAAGGTATGATAAATGTTTGACCTACCTTAGGCCCCATGCTTTAGTATCAAGTTTTCTCAAAAACAGTTACACGCATAAAATCTGATAAAGTTAGAGATCGATGCTTATAACAGTCCTACTTCAGCTGGTAGTGAGTCTTGATAAACGGTTGGAATAGGTGAAGTTATTAAATTAGAGCCTGAAGTACGCAGTGGCGGATCCAGGGGGGCGAGGGGACTTCCCCCATAACGGAGTCTAAAGTAGTGTAATTTACTTAATTAATGCAAGATTGCGTCAAATAAACTTGCTTCAAACGCAAGTTTATCAGATCAACGTAATTTGCCCCCCCCCTAAAATATCGTGGATCCACCCCTGGAATTACGAACCGAAGGGACAAATAGTTATAGATCTTCTTGCAAAGCCCTATTTGTACTTGAAGACGACGGCAACTCCAAGAAAAAGCAGTAAAAGATGGATTTAGTTTAATGTGAAAATTAAAAGTTGCACAAAAGAGAATGCTTGCACATAAAAAAATTCTAAAAATAATTAATAAAAAAATGTTCACTAGCTAATATTCAATTGAAAATGTGATATTTCGTAACAACAGAAAAAGAGGAATTACTGTCCTATAGCTCCAAGGTAGGAAGTAGGATTTAATTTCATCGGTTTACGTCTGAGAGTGTGTGCCAATCACATTATAAAGATCAAACTTTCTGCGACCGTCCCTCCTCCACCCTAGTCAATTCAGAGCTTCAGTATTTATTCTCTTTTATAGAGTTCTTTAAATCCTTTTTCATGACCTGTTCCCAAGCCCTTGGAAAGCATCTAAAATTTCTAGTGGCCCCAGACTGATGACCAAAAAGTATAATCTTTTGCAGTCTATCCTTGCAGTCTTAGCCCTTCAAACGTTACCTAGCCATCTTAACATTCCTTTCAATATAGCCCTAGAAAATGGGATCGAACTATATTCGTTCTGTGGTCTTTTTATGGTTTTTTAAATATATACGAGCAGTCAAATGTGTACCTAAAACTACCCTTAGACAATTTCTCAGGAAAACCTTTGACATATTTTCCTGAATCTCTTGATGCATCCTCGTTTGACAGTCATACTTACAGTCGTGGAAATTCACGAAAACCTAGGGGGGGGGGGGTAAATATATTTGAAAATCTTGGAGAGGAGGCATTTTTTTCAATTTTCTCAATGAAAACAACAAAAAGATCTTTTAAAGAGAAAATACCAAAACGTTGCTTTCAAAATATGGCAGGGGAGGGGGCAAAAATCTGGGAGAAACTCCTCCTCCCTTTCCCCAATTGACACTACTTAAACACTACTATTTCCGTGGCTTCCATTATCCTACTCTTAGCTGGAAGGCTTGTCTTCCTGAAATTTTCAAATTGATAAACTAAACATACCCAAGAGATATGTAAAATATACAACTGTAGCCGGTGAGGGAACAATATGATAAATCGAAGAGCTTTAGAAGCAAATTTACCACCCCCAGCCTCCTTTAAAGCTTTTAAGAACATCAATAGGCAAAGCCAACTTTTACTTAAAATATTTAGCAATACCAAATACTTTTTAATTAGCTATTCCCACTGGTATTTTTCGATCTAAATCTTGTTTCTGTTTCAACGCTTTTTCGTTGTTTTCTGGAATTTCCTCAAGGCCAAACAAGTACAGAGGTGCATACAAGTTATCTTGCAATGGAACACTGAAAGTGAAACACCCCAACTTCTTGTCGATTTTTATCATGCTTAGTTCTTCTTGCGTTAGTACCACTGAAATAGGTACTGGTATCGATAGGCTGAGTAGACACTTTTGTTTTTCAATAATTGATAAAGGTGTTATTTTAATCAGCATCTGCTGAATCACCCCCCTTTAAGTGTCAAGAAACAGTGTTCCATTACCATCACATGTAAATTATAACACTGAATTAATTACTGGGTGAATTTAGCTAGTTTGAAATTGGCCCGATAATATTCTTATTTTTAATTTTTCTCAATTTTTTTTTCTGTTTTAAACATGATTTGCCTTTCTTTGCATTTTACTTTTGCAGCCTGGTGTTTATTACGCTCTAAATTTTAGTAATTGCCATCTACGGGAAAGCTAACTTGCACCGGCTTTCCTACGTTAATTTTGCCAACATTATATTTGTGAAGAAAAAAAGAACGATTGTAATTGAATTTCTGATTCCGCAAAAAAATTATCTTTTCCCCTGAAATTCTAACGTAAACGATAATTTGTCTAATGATTTCACCACCCGGATCACCAAATTGAAATCAGCTAGTTAAAAAATTCTTTTTAAGTTCTTTTTAACTGTCAGTAAGGAGCAGCATTAAATTTAAAACGAACAGAAATTATTCCGCATGTTAGAGGAGATGGCCCTTGCCAATACCTCGCTCTTTACGCTTAAGTTTGACTTTTTGTCCCAAGTCTTTAAGAACTACGCCTGAAATACAAGCCCCGTTTAATCACAATAAAAAAGTAATTTTAAAATACTAAGGAACTTTAGCATGAAGAGCGAGGTGTTGAGGAGGGGCAACCACTCTCATATAAATAATGATTTTTGTTCATTTTAAGTTTTTATTAGTGACAGCATTGTGGATTCTACGGCAGCCAATCCCATTCGAATCTCGGTCCGGATACAGAGATGTAGGTGTTACGCCACTCCATGGGAGCCAGCACGTGATACGTCAATGTGTACATTTTGGGAAGACACAACCCTGTAATACGACCGGTCCCTGTTTTAAATGGTCAGATGTTACGTCAATGTAATAGAGGGTGATGCAATCTTGGGTAACCTTGCTTCAGTATTAGACGGGGTTGAGAGTCTTGCTTGACTCGACAGGTGTTATATCAAAGGAAATTTTAACCTATGTAATTAGAGATGAGGGTCATGCTATCGTCCGTGGATTTATCAGGAATATCTTAATGACAGTGCAAACGTGAGTGTTACGTAATAGCAGCGCACAAGTGAGTATTATGTAATGACGGTGCACACGTGGGCCTTAAGAAATGACAGCGTCAAGCAGGGGGATTTTATTAAGATATATTTTTCCAAGACATCTCAAGACATTTCAATGCATTTTTCGTCGAGAAGTTCAAGGCGTTTTTCTTTTTTTTTTCTTTCAAAGCGTTTTCTTTTAGACATTTTTTGTTTCACTGCGTTTTGTTTTTTTAGTTCCTAAGTAAATGGAGAGGGGGATATTTACGGATTACACATTCTAATGTAGTCTGTGTCTTCAGAGCTCGTGGGGGACCCCCACTTATAACTAAGGAGGACACACACATAGGTCTTACGTAATGAGAACGCCAGGAAGAGGAATTTTCAAGGTCCTTTTTTCCAAGACGTTTTTTCTCAAGACATTTCAAGATATTTCAAGACATTTCTCTTCATGACGTTTCAAGATGTTTCAGGACATCTCAAGACATTTTCTAAGACATTTTCCAAAGACCTTTTTCAAGACATTTTTAATTATTTCTTTAATTCTTATGCAATGGGGGATTGTTTATGGATGACGCATTCTCACGTGATGCCGTCTCTTCAGAACCCGAGGGGAACCCCCGCTTTTTCCTGAGGAGGACACATACGTGGGGCGTTTGGTACTTTCTAAGATTAAATTTTTTTCTTTAAATGCATTTTTCTCAGAAGTCCTTTATATTCTAATGATTTATGTGTTCATTAGGACTCGGAAGGTCATCTCCATCCAATGGAGCTGTGCCCAGACTGAGAGGACCAGGAATGTGTTTCTAATATTTTGTTTCGAGAAATACATTCTAGGAAATACATTCTTTTTCGTGCATGCTAGAATTACGATTGTGCGTTTCCTACGACTGCAATAATTGATACTCAGAGGGGGGGGGGGAATCGATTACTAGAAATATGCTATCATCTGGTCATTTAGTAGTAAAGGCGAGAGGGGACTAGATGCTTAAATTCTGTAAACGATTACGTAATGAATATTCGTCCAAGATCAACAAATCTAAAAAGACACAGACTTTTTTAAATAAAAATTTCATTAATTAAAACAGAGGAAAAAGCTCGGCAAATGGAGAAAACATAACGCGAAATAAAGTTTATAAAAGGATTAAATATATGCAAAACACGCGTGAATTAAAGAACGATTGGCTTCCTAGCAATCATTTCCAGAGGAGGAAGGTCTCGCTATTAGAGGTAGATTTAAGCCCTATATTGAGGTATTTTTGAGAGCTTTTAATGAAAACAGAGCGTTTCTTTGAGGGCAAGAAAATGTACCCCCAGCTAACAAGCGCGCATTTGAATAATATTTTTTCTTAAATTTACGCTTGATCTTGTTAGAGATAAATATAAACCAAATTAAAAGGTAACTCTGAAGGGGTTTTAATGAAAATACTACATTTTTTTTCACTGCATGTTAGATTTCAGACAACCCACCCTCCAGAAAATTCATTTAACATCTTCACCTTAACTTTAAGCTCTAGATCACATTACTCTTGGCAATTCAAGTGAAAGTGGCATTATCTGACTGCCCCTCTGTCATCTGCGTGGTATCCCCCTTATCACCCCTAGGACATTTTCAACCTCTTCCCTCCAAAATAAGCATGTAAATCTAAATTGAACACTGTTTTTTATTTGAGCAGTGGGACTTGGCATTTCATTGCTAGAATGTGATAGTCTAAGGCTATTCACGCCACTTAGAGTTTGAAACAATTCCAGAATGATCCTTCTCCTTATTCTTTAGTGTCTTTTTTTTACAAAAATAGGCTGCATGGTGGTACCCTGCGAGATCCGGTATCATGATTTAAGCGTTTTCTAGCGTTTGAATACCGGAGATGATATATCTTCCATTTTCTATTGCTGTTATTTTCCGAGGATTCCTAAGCTATGCCACACTATGACTGGTCCATGACACCCTCTGACACCTCCTCATCCCCCTTAAGACAGTTTCAGACATTTTTTGTTAAAAATTATGTATTCAACCCATTGATTTAAGTTTTTCGTGAGCCATTCCTTTCATGATACTCCTAAAAACACTTTCCACCACCATGACATTATTTGACTGTTCTTCTGTCATCCGCGTGGCACCCCTCTCATCACCATCTAGGACATTTCCAACCTTTCTCCCCCAAAATAAGCTTGTATGTCTAACTTAAAAGCTATTTTTTATGTGAACCAGGGGACTTGGCATTTCATTGCTTGTCAGAGATAGTCCAAGGCTATTCACGCCACTTAGAATTTAAAACATTTCCTGAATGATCCCTCTCCTTATTTTGCAGCGTTTTTTTTTCATATTAATAAGCTGCATGGTGGCAAATTGCGAGACCTTGCATCATCATTTAACCGTTTTCTAACGTTTGAATACCCAAATGGATATATTTTCTATTTTCTATTGCTATTATTTTCCAACAATTCTCAACCTATACAACACTATTACTGGTCCATGACACCCTGTGACACCACCTCATCACCCTTCAAGACATTTTCAGGCATTTCTTGTCAAAATTTAATCATTCAATTCATTGATTCAAGTTTTTCGCGAGCCAACCCTTTCATGATGCTCCTCAAAACAACTCAAACCATCACGACATTATTTGACTGCCCATCAGTCATCTGCGCCGCAGCCCCCTCATTTTCCCTAGGACATTTTCAACCTTTACCCCCCAAAATGAGCTTGTAGATCTAAATTGAACACTGTTTTTTTATTTGAACAGCGGTACTTGGCATTTCATTGCTAGAATGTAATAGTCCAAAGTAATTAACGACAATTAGAATTTAAAACACTTTCTGAATGATGTTTCTCCTTATATTTCATTTTTTATATAAAAATAGGCTGGATGGTGACACCATGTGAGACTCGGCATCGTCATCTTATCGTTTTCTAACGTTTGAATACCCCAATTTATATTTTCTGTTTTCTATTATTTTCCGACAATTCCTTACCTATGCCACACTATGACTGGTCCATGGCACTTTTTGACACCTCCTCATCACCCCCAAGATCTTTTCAGACATCTCTTGCTAAAAATTATGCATTCAACCCCGTGATTCAAGTTTTTGGTGACCCAACCCTTTCATGATGCTCCTCAAAACACCACACGCCATCACGGCATTAAGCAGCTGCCCCCTACCATTTTTTCGCAAGCCAACACTTTCATCATGACCCCAAAATATTTCACAGTGCCATGTGACACTTGGTCCCGTGACACTAATGTGGCATCCTTCATCATCTCTAGAGCATTTTCAACTATTTTCCTGCAAACATAACCGTTTACACTAGAATCGATCGTTTAAGCGTAACGAAAAACCCTCAATAACGTCTCTTCTGATGAACATTTTAAGAAATCACAAATTCTTATTACAAAATACAAAATACTTATTACAAAACAACAAATAATTCTAACAAAACAAAAATATATCCTAAAAAATCACAAATTCTTCTTACAAAATTGAAAATTTCTCGTTACAAAGCAAAATATAATTCTTACAAAACAAAAATACAACCTAAGAAACCATAAATTCTTCTTACCCCCGAGCGGTTTTGTTTCATGTCAATCGTTTTATCTTCTTTGAAATATTCAAAATCGAAGTGTAACTTTTTTCTCTTCTTTGGAAAAAAAATCAGAATCGAAGCGTAACTTTTTTCTCTTCTACGGAAAAGTTCAAACCAGAACTTGAACTTTCCTGCTCTTCTTTCAGAAAATTCAGACCAGAAGTTTAACATTTTTCTCTTCTTTGGAAAAATTCAGAATCGAAGTTTAATTTGTTTTCTCTTCTTTGAGAAAGTTCAGGAGTGACATGTAGCTTTTTCTCTTCTTTGAGAAAATTCAAAACAGAAGTGGAACTTTTTCTTCTTTGGGGAAACTCAGAGCGTAAGTGTAATTGATTTCTCTTTTTTAGAAAAAAATTAGAATCGAAGTAGAACTTTTTCCATTCTTTGGAAAAATTCAGAATCGAAGTGTAACTTTTTTCTCTTCTTTGAGAAAATTCCGAACTTAAGCGGAATTTTTTTTTCTTTGGTGAAACTTGAAACTGAAATGTAACTTTTTTTCTTATCCTCGGAAAAATTCAAAATCAAAGTTTTGAATTTTTCGAAGCCAATTTTGAAACCAATGAACCGGAAACTTTCAGTGATCTGGAAGTTATAATATTTTTTCTGTATGAATATAGTTTGTGTTAATTATAAAACTTTAGTATTTCTGCTGACGATGGAGACCGACTGTGTCCTCGAAATATTCAGATCTTTTTTTCACTGTCTGAAAAAGGACTTACCCCTATTTGAAATTCTTATTCGTTTCGTCAAAGAAAGGCAGTGTTGTCTGTGGAAAAAAAATACGTATTTGCTTACAAAAGTTAAGCATCTTGTAATCCCCTCTTGCCTTTATTACTGTATGACCAGGTGATAGAAAACTTCTAGTAATTGATTTTCCCCCTCTGTGTGTCAATTATTGCAGCCGTATTTTCCAAGCCGTATTTTCGATATCAGTTAATTAAGAGCTTCTACTTGCCAAGTGACCTTGTTTGACTGGTTTGCTGGCGTGCTGACTACAAGCCTAAGGAATATTGCCAATTGAAGTTAAATTACAGCTACATTTTTTTTGGAAAAGTGGGGGGTTTAATATTGCCCCCCTTGCGTGTAAGTCTTCGTTTTATGTTTTTCTAAGTTAGATTTTCTCCTGAGCAGCTATTATGGCAAAATTAATCAACAATGGCGGTAACCCAATCATCGTTTGAAAAAGCAATTAAGGACTTGAAGGAACGCCTGATTTCAATTTATAATGATCAATCTTCGATCAAAGCCCACCAGGCTGGAGTGTCTTCCAAGCTCGATACAGTTATGAACGACATACAGTCACTCAGGCAAAGCTTAGCAGATAAAGATGCTGAAATAGTTGAACTACGATCTTCTATTGAAAGCCATCTAGCTGAGCGTGTGAAACTCGAAAAAAGGTTGCTTGATCTAGAAGTTAAAGATCGTCAGCTGAATTAAATTATTCACGGCCTGCCAAAAGAGAAATCAGGCCAATCTCTTACCGAAAATATTGAGACTTTATTCAAAGAGAAATTAGAGATTGAAAAAGACATTCCTCTTAAAAAAGTGTACCGCATAAAGAGTGTTAGCCCCATTACAGTTAGAAACAACAAACAAGCTGGAGTATCGCCTGTTCTTATTTCTTGTGCAAATAATTTGGACTTGCAAATGTTATTGGGCAATGTAGGCAAACTTAAAGGAAGCGGTATGAGAATATGTACTGATTTGCCTCCTTCACTAAATGCCCTACGCAATGAGCTTTTGGCCAAGGCACGTGATCTTAAAGCTCAGCAAATATCCAAGTTCACGCGAGTGAAACAATCCGGGGCCAGACTATTGCTGCAAACTAGAAACGATATTACTGGCCCATGGGTAACACATGACGAATGCTAATATTAGTTGTATATATATCTATATAATGATTTGTCAGATTGATTATGTTATTGTTTTTGTTTTTTATTATTCAGTTTATGGTCTATGCTGCTTAGGAATGTGAAGATCGATAAGTAAAGTGTCCTACTTAAAAAAAAGTGTATTTATCTCGTTCTCTATGTTTTTCTTTATTTGTGTTTCCTTTCTTTTTGCTCTTTTCGTTCCTATGTGCTTTCCTTTTTCCGTGTTTTTCACTTATTTCCAAATCCCTGCTCATCTATCTCTGAGCTCCTAGGCCTAAATCCATTAAAATTGGTTCAGTTTTCTTGCCGTATATCTTTTGTTGCAGAAATTCTACAGGAACGTACTGCCGTTGACTTTTTCCACTGTGTCGCCCCGGCTCACCGCCAAGTGGAGAATATGGGTGAGTTATTTTTTCTTCTAATTTGAATAGTGGTGGCTGTGGTGGAACTCGCGATAGGTTGAGTGAGTTGGAGGAGAGACCCTTGAATTTATCACAGATTCTTTCATGCATTGATAGAGAGGATGAAAACACTTATGATTATTTTATTAATAATTTACCCATGAACAAATACCTTTCTCTAGGAATGATTATGAGTAAACCAACAAAGAAGTGTCTGAGAACAGCATTTCTAAATTGTTGTGGAATTATGAGTAGTTTAGAAAATATGTCACTATTGCTTCCCGACCATAAGATTGATGTTTTTGGTGCATGTGAAACATTTTTAAATGAGCAATCTTCTGAGCTAGCTCATATAAATGGGTATAAGTCGTTATTTAAACATAGAATAGGTATACAGAGAGGAGGGTTGGCTTTTTTGTAAATGATAGTATACCTGTAAGAGAAGTGAATGATTATGATTACCTTTATGAAGAAATGGCATTTGAATTTTTTGCTATTGAGCTAGATTTAAGTCCTTCGAAAGTATTATGTTGCGTCCTATATAGGCCGCCGAGTTCGGCTGCTAAACAATTTGTAGAAAAGTTCGATGAACTTAGCTCGCTGATGACCCAAAGAAAGTGTAAGTTAATGATGTTGGGTGATTTTAATATTGATATTAGTAATGTACATAGGGATGTGAATTCAATGCTTTCGAATAATGTTGCCGTTGACTTTGTAACGATTTGTATGTCCGCGGGTTTGCTTCCAACATGCCGGATCCCGACGAGAATCACGGAGTCGTCAGCGTCGTTAATTGACAGTATTTTCACAAATTTAGAGACACTGGGCTGTAACGTTATAGTTGATGATACTTCTGACCATTTTACGATCCTGTGCGACCTTGAAACGGTTCCCTCCCCTAAACCCTCTTCATTGAGGTCAAGAAGACTGGACGCTGCTTCGATTGATAAACTGAAAAGTTTACTGTCCCAAGTCGACCGGTCTCCCTGCTTAGAATGTGACGACGTGGACAAAGCTACAGAATACTTCATCAATCAGTTTGAAATAGTACTTAATAAGGCATGTCCTTTATCAAGCAGGCAAGCTAGGCGTTATATTAAACCAAAGAAACCATGGATTACAGCTGCTGTTCTGTCCTCTATACATACCAAAAATAACCTCTTCAGGAAATTCATGGCAGATCCTACACATGAAAATCAGGCCAAATTTCGGCAGTACAGAAATTGTCTGACAAAGTTACTGCGACAAGCGATGCAGTCATACTATCTTCATGAATTTCAAAATGCTGAAGGGTCCCCAAAAAAGACTTGGTTGATTATTAATGAATGCCTTGGGAAAAAGAAAATGAAAAACCTTCCGGAAGAGATATTATCACCAAAAGACAAGAAAATTGTTAAAGGAAAGCGAAATGTTGTTGGTGTCCTAAATGAGCACTTCGCAAATATTGGTCACGTAACATCACTTGAGGCACCAACTCGAAGTTTACCCGATTCAGCATATTCTGCTTACATGCCGCCTCCATCGGATTGCTCTCTTTTCCTAACGCCGGTCTCAGCAGATGCATTACTGCAAGTTATATACCAACTGAAGAATGGGTCGTCGGAAGGTACGGATGGCTCGTCGACAAGCCTATTAAAACGGATAATGCCTGATGTTACAGAATTTTTAGTTCATGTTATCAACTTATGTTTTTCAAGTGGACGTTTCCTAGCTTGCTTAAAGTCTGCACGTGTTTTAGCCCTGCATAAGGGTGATGACGTGAAAGATCCAACAAACTACAGGCCAATCTCGATCCTATCTTCATTCGCAAAAGTAAATGAACGATGTCTTTACAACCGTATAGTGAAGTTTTTTGATAAGAGCGGATGTTTTAATGACCTTCAGTTTGGGTTTAGGAAGGGTCATAGCTCTGAACATGCGATTCTGACTCTCACACAGTTTATACACGACACTTTGGATAAAAAAGAAATTCCAGCTACATTATTTATAGATATTAAAAAAGCGTTCGATACTATTTGTCATACAATTTTGCTTCGTAAACTGGAAAATTATGGTATACGTGGACCTACAAATTCTCTGATTGACTCATATTTAACTGGGCGCAGTCAGTTTGTGGATGGTGGAAATGCTACCTCTTCACTACTTGGTATCACTGGTCAAGTCGGCGTTCCTCAAGGGTCCATACTTGGACCTCTACTCTTTCTTATTTATGTTAACGACATCAACAGGGCGCTGGATGATCTCGGGCTAAATGTCCTATTTGCTGATGATACAGCCTGCAAAATGAGCGGTACGTGAAAGATCGCTTAAGAAGAATTTGTTGGCAGCTTTCGAGAGGATAGAAACTTGGTTTAGTGCAAATAAATTATCTGTTAATATGCCAAAAACCAAGTTCATGATTTTCTCTCGTACTGACCAGTCATTACCTGAACTTAGTAGACTACCCATTGATGAATATACTTATTTGGAGCGTGTATCTACTATGAGATATTAAGGAGTGGTAGTTGATCAGAATATGAGCTGGAAGGAACACATTGCTAAATTGCGGATGAAGTTGGGAAGGAATGTTGGAATATTGCGGCATTTGAAATTTATTCTACCTTTTCATGCGATGAGATCGGTATATTTTGCCCTAGTCCATTCTTATCTGAGTTATTGTCCCCTGATTTTTCTGAATACATTTAAAACTCATATAAAACCACTTCAAAGGCAGCAAAATAAAGCACTGCGTATTCTGAAAACTTTCATTCCCTTCCCAATATCCCTACCATCAAAATCGCCAAATAAAAGTACATTTTCTTTCCTTAATATATTACCAGTGGAATTATTATTATCTTTTCATGGATTGATGTTTTGTGTTAAGTATTTTGCTAAAATTCTACCGAAAATTTTCTATGCTATGGATCTATTTAACCAATGTGAGCACGATTATGGAACGAAGGGATCTTTTAAGTATGTTGAACCCCGAGCTTGCACTGAGAGATCGCGGTTCTCACTCAGGCACTGCATAACCAAACTTTGGAATGTGCATGGGTCGGGTCTTAATATTAGTC
>JAQQPU010024996.1:0-12299 GCA_029168905.1 Artemia sp. Kazakhstan ARC1039
CTGTAAAAATGAGCCATTTTTGGTTATATCTAAGCATTGAGGAGGGGGGTGGGTTAGTTGAGCCAGAATTTTCGATTTTATGCTTAACTTTTTCCAAATATTATGGTCACTTTTTTGACATTATAACCCCCTCCCCATCTGAGTTCCCTTATATAACTGTATAAATACATTTCATCGTTGTGTCGAATCTTGTGATGACATTCTTTCTTGTTATATTCTTTCGTGTTCTTTCATATTGTAAAGTAACAATTTTATTGATAGATTTTTTTTTAATATATTCCTAGGGCTATATCGTGGACCATCAGGGGGGGGGGTGGGTGGTTGTATTTTTAGAAAAGGGATCATGGGGTATAAATAAAGAATTTAAAGGTACTGCTTGTGCGTTTAGCATGTTTTTTTTTCAGAAAAGGAATATAACTAAATATTTGGCTTTAGAAAAAGACAACTAGACTAAAGACCATTTTTATGAAGAAGATAAACAGTCTTCTATCTCTATAGAGTAGGCTTACAGTTTACTTAAAAACTGATTCATAGGGACCACGCAGGCTGGAATGGGGCCCCAACCCCCTGAAAATGTAAATTTCTTCGAATTTTTCGGCATTTCTTCATTAAATTCTAGGTTTTTTATTATCCCCACTAATTTTTTTAATTAAATAATTTCCAGTTCGTTTTTATTAACTCACTGATCTTTTTGTTCCATCTGCCATTTATTTCTTTGCCACACAATTTTTATAATTTGTGAACTATTTTTCAACCACTTCCGAATGTTCAGTTACTTTCCACTTTTATCAGTATAGCACAACGGTAAGAACACTTCCCGAGGCTGTGTCACTTAGGTTGTAATCTTGGATGAGACATAATATATATCTTTTTTAATTGGAAAATTAGAATATTAATATTTTTTTACAGAATATAAACCTAATGGAAAATTCGGGGAAAAAGTTGATTCGTTTTTGAATAAGTTGATCTTTTTTATTTGTTTTCTTCAACTCATCGACTTTTTCCGTTTATGCGTTTGAAACCTAGATAAATTTAATGTATATATTATGTAAAACCCAATGCTTTTTTGTGCCCCTCATGTACGATGATATTTATAGATTATTGAGAAAAAAATAATTCTCTACTTCTTGGTTGATTTTCAAAATGAGTTTAATTTTTTTTTATTGTTTGACCTCCTCCCCTAAAAATTCGTTGTACGTGCCTGGACTTGTGAGACCCATCAAAACAGCTTTAGCATAACATTCTTGGGGTTGAATTGTGTCAACTCTTCTTTTATTTCTTGCTTTCTTTTGGTTCGGAGTTACGATTCAAATTGCAGACAGAAAAAGGCATTTTATGTAAAATAACTGCTGTTTCGTATAAGAACTAAAGACAACGATTGAAATATTTTTTGTTCGATAAAATAAAAACAAAACAAAAACTCTGTCACTCGGAGTTGCTCAAATCTTCATGTTGGAGCGATGCAAATTTGAATCTTGAGGAGATGAGACTGAGACCGAGCCAATCTAAAATATTAGACGGGAAGGGAGCGATTAAAATGACATTTTGGGTCTTTTTAAGAAACTGGATTTATTAAGATCGTTTTTATTGAAATTTAGCAAAAAAAATCCAGTTGGTTATCTTCTTTTCTGAAAAACTCTAAATTGTCCTGTGTTTATTGATTTGCCTTTTATCTTGTACGTATTACTCTTCAACTTTTGGTTTAAATCACCAATAATGGCAATTAAAAACAACAGCAACAAAATAAACAAAATAGTAGCCTAGGCTTATATAAACGCATCGGGGGGGGGGGGATGTATTTCTGGTGTGCAGGTAAACTGGAAGCAGCACTTACAGTTGAATAAACAGGAATTTCCTGAAGGTAAAGAAGCATGAATTGTTATTATTGTATACTTTTTAGGCACCTTTTAAAAGTTAGAGGGAAGATTTTTAATGAGATTACGCAAAAATATATTTTTAAATTATACAGGCAACAAATTTTCCCTCCCCCCTTTAAGTACCACTCTTGAAAGCAAAATTAAGGCACCCTACCTTGGAATCAGACTTTCCTATCAAAAGTTATGAAAAAGTTACGTTTTTAAGAGTTTGGACGATACGAAATTTTTTGGTCGGGTGGCAACCCTGGCCCAACCCTGGTTAAGGTAGGAAATGAAGTTAGTAGGTGGTTTCGTATTGAATCAGGGGTTAAGCAGGGTTGTGTTCTTTCTCCATTGATATGGATCTTTTTATATACTTTGTCTTAAGGAACACATACGTATGGAAAATATGGAATCAAATGAGCAAAAAAAACTTCCTTAGATTTAGATTATGCTGATGATTTAAGCATCTTAGATGAAAGTGTGGGCACGGTGAATGAACTTTTATAGTTTTTTAAGAGTTCAAGGTTATATAATAGGTTAGAAAATTATTTTTAGAAAGACTCAGGCTTCGAGTATTAGGAGGACTAAGTTGCTAAGGCTAGGAATAAGTGAAGATGTAAAGGTGATGTTGGGTATTGAAGTTAAGTGGGACAGCTTGACTTATCTTGGTAGTTTATTAGTAAAGACGGAGGGTGCCCTGAGGATGTTAGAAGTAGAAAAGCCAAGGCTTGGGATGTTTTTGACAGTTGAAAAAAGTGTACAGGAATAGGAAGCTAAGTCTGCGAACCAAGATTAGAATATTGGAAGCTATAGTGATGACAGTGGTCAGCTATGGTTCTGAGGCACGTGGGCTACGAAGAACGGAGCAAGATTTTCTAGATATTTTCCAGAGAAATTGCCTACGGATTGTCTTGGGTACTTGACTGGCTTACCATATTACAAACAGTAGCTTACACAAAAAGTGTGGCTCAATCCCGCTTTCTAGGGCTATAATGAGAGAAGGGTTCAGATGGCTAGGGGGCATTCTGTGGATGAATGATGACAGATTGCCAAAGATTGTATTTTTTGACCAACCGTCTAGGGCTAAACTGAAAGAAAGTCCTCCACGGTTATTGTGGGAGGATTTTTTAAAGAAAGATTTGAGGGAAATGGGAACTTCCTAGGAGGGTTCTAACAGGAAGGCTTTGAATAGATTGGAATGGAGGAGGAGCGTGCGTAGCCGTGTTGACCTCAGGCAGCTTGGTGCTGCGGTGAGTCGCTAGTATTAGTACAATAGATGAATGGCAGAACTTAAAACCCTTGTCCTGAGGGCTCTGGAGGGCAGGGGGCTGTTGTTCGCAGAAAAATAGCTATTCGATTTTTCAACTATTTTGAATAGAATAGCTATCTGAAAATTTTGATTTGATGTCTTGGGGACAAAATGTGGTTGGGAGGGGGGTAGCTGCAAACAAATAACTCTTGAGTCTTATAAAGGCATTATATCTTGTATTTTGCAATCACATGAGCTCCTTCGCATCGTAGTTTCTACGATGACTCCTTCCATACAAAGTGCCTTGGTGAAAAAAAAAATTCGTTGAGCCAACCTTGCTCAACCTAGTTTACTTTATTTAGGTGGCTTAATTGCGCAGCCTTTGATAAAAATTGCTTTTAATTCCTGAGGATTAGAAATTAACAAGGCAAAACTCTTCTGTTTTCTTGCGTGTTTTGAAACCCTCTCCCTTTCTTTATGGGCATGGGAGGCATCTTGAAATCTCAAATAGTGTTCTCTATCAAAAGTAACTACGAAGAATACTACTACTATATCAAAAATTTTAAGCCTCCCGAATTTAGTTTGATTCAGCACATACATTAATCGAGAACAATTTCTATACAACAATTTCACGAGAACAGATAACATGGAGATCCCCTGATGGAGTCACCGAAAATATGATCGACTACGTCCTGATATGCAAACGTTGGAAGTCATCTGTAATGGACACTGTCTCACTCCCCGGTGGAGATTTTGACTCGGACCACACACTCCTGATGTCCAAACTCAAGCTGAGGTTAAAATGTCTCCCAAAAACCACAAAAATCCCAAGATTCTCAACGGAACTCCTCCGAGACCCCACCAAAAAAGCCACATACAAATCTAGCCTGTCTACAAAATTCCGTGACATCCTGAGTACATTTACTCCGCTCGCAACTCCCGAAGAGATCGATTGTTTGGCTGAACATGCTACCTCTGCAATCCTCGAGACTGCAAGCGACATCCTTGGTAGAAAAGCCAAAGACGAAAAGCCTTGGATCACTGATGAAATAACTCGAGTATGTGACCAGAAACGCCTATATAACAACAAATCTGACCGAAACAGCCGACATTCCTACAAACAACTCAAACGGAAAGTTGAGTGTGAAATCAGGAAGGCATTCCGCAACCATATCGCCGAAAAGTGCAAGGACTGTGAAACCCAGTTCATGAAAGGCAACAGCCACAAGCTCTTCAAAAAAGTCAGCGAGCTATCCTCCAAAAAGGATCCCTCAACGCCCATAATCCTAGACAAGCAGGGGAATGACATCAATGATGCCAAGATGAAGCTCGAACGATGGAAGGAATACTTTGAGGAGAAACTGAACCCTGATGTAATGACCGACACAAATATCCTAAATTCCTTCCCAATCATAGATCGAGACCCCGCCTCCCCTCCACTTAGAAGCGAGACCAAAGCGGGCATAGAATCCCTAAAGCGAGGCAAAGTTCCGGGCCAGACGGTGTCACTGCTGAACTGATAAATGTTGGTCCAGAAGATGATGTCAACCTATACCACAGTCTTGTATCAGCCATCTGGTCTACTGCACGCGTCCCGCAGTAGTGTTTCAAGGCAGCAACAGTCCCAATACACAAAAAAGGCTCGAAGAAAGAATGTGACAACTACCGGCCCATCAGCCTCACAAGTCACCAAACCAGAATCCTGACCAAGATCCTGCTCCGCAGAATTCAAGCAATCACCGCCTCTGTTCTTGGCGAATATCAAGCTGACTTTCGATCGGGACGATCAACTATTGACCAAATCTTTACTGTGTGGCAGCTGATGTAACGGTTCAGCGAGTTTAAGAGAGACCTCTATCAGCTCTTTATTGACTTTCGACAGGCCTTTGACCTAATACGGAGGAAAGGCTTGTGGCATATTCTAAGACACTACGGTGTCCCAGATGAAATAGTCAGAATTACTGAGGACATATACAAAGAATTCAAAAGTCAAATACTGACCACTGGTGGGCTCTCTGGTGAATTCCCAACTACTTCCACAGTCCTGCAAGGATGCATCCTCTCACTGCACTTGTTTAACCTGTTTTTCTATGCCATCCTCTCCCTGCTACCCATCAAATATGGAGCCGGAATAGGAAGAATCCTAATAGACAAACTAGCATATGCGGATGATATTGACCTGATGTCCAATACCACCCAAGAACTCCAGAGTCAAGCTGACTACATATTCCAAGCAACGAAGCCGTTTGGTATGCAGATTAACGCAAACAAGACCAAAATCATGGTCACATCCCGACAGGAGATAAGAAGGCCCCCCCCCCCCTCGATAGTAATATACGGTGAACAAGTGGAAACAGTCGATAAATTCCTTTACCTTGGCAGTCTTCTGACGGCTGACAGCTGCCACACTATCGACATTAAACACCACCTCGGTTTTGCCAGCTCTAGCTTCAAAAGGCTATCAAAGATCTGGAAATCTAGCCACCTTTCGAACCATCTAAAAGTGCATCTATTCAACAGTCTGATCATACCCATTGCTCTGTATGGGTGTGAAACCTGGACATTGAAAGCTGAAAACGAGTGCAACCTCCTTGCGTTCAAAATGAGATGTATGCGCCGGAAAGCCAAGATCAGATATACGGACCATGTCACAAACAAAGAAGTCCGAAGAAGGTTGAAGTCGCAAGACACTATCCTGAACAAAATCCGATACAAGCAACTGCGCTGGTTCGGCCATCTAAAGCGAATGAATCCCTAACGCCTGCCCAAGATCGCGCTTCAAGTGACAACTGAAGGACTTCAACCATGGGGAAGACCACGCAAAAGATGGATCGAAAACTTTGACCGACAGCACATTTCCCAACTATCCCGAACTGCTCTTGACAGAACAGCATATCGAGCCCTAGTTCATCAGATTCTGGAAGGAGTGGCCCCACGTCTTATGAGGATGTATGGGAATTAAGTAAGTAAGTAAGTAAGTAATTTCTATAATCCAAACAAGACGTCAATAGGAAAGGAATGGGTGCGTTGTCCAGGTCTGTGCATGAGTTTTGCAGGATTTTCATGGTTGCAGTGATAACTGCAAACTAGTAAAGAGTGAATCACAGCCTATAGTAGTCTAGTCCCTTAGTCCACAAAACAGGATGGTTCGTGTAAATTTGGAAAAAAGTATGAAACTTGGTCCACATATGCAGTTTGGTGTGCTGTTTTGAATGAGACTGGGATACAATCGATCCAACCACCCTAGGGGGGGGGGGACAGGTAGTAAAAGTCACCCAAAGGGGGAAATCGCGAAAAAGTATCTTTTGGCCTATTTCAGCTTGATGTTTGGTGAGTATATTCGTTATTAGATAGAAAATGAAGGGAAGTCATGGGGAAAGTGCTTGGATTGTTCTACCACCCTAGGGGGGGAGAGGGTGAAATATAACCACCCGGAGGAAATGGGAAATGTTTGTTTTTGCCATTTTTAACTCGAAATTCGGTTTTTATTCTCGGGTATTAGAAAAAAAGAAATTAATGGAAAGTTCTCGAACTGCTCTAGTAACTTATGGGGGGGGGGTAAAGGGGATGAAAATGGTCACGAAGGGCTTCAATTTTTATCTTTTTCTTAAAAGTGTATCCGAGTATCCTTAAAAATTCTAAAAGAATTACTTACAATGCCGGAAACATTACTGCTGTTTCTCTGTTCACCCTCCGGTGTTTCTCCGGTGTTATTTGGCGCCTTGTACGCCAAATACCACCTAACATGTCTGTCTGGTTTATACAATCACTATAAAACATATGTTAGAGCCAACCGTTCCATGGCGGATGAAAATTCTGCTGAAGGTTTAGTCTTCGGAGAACTTGTTCTTCACATAGAAGGATTTAGAAGCTCTGATCCACTTCCTCTGTTCAGGCTGTCAGACCTGAAGCGAAAGTACGAAGAGCGACTTGGAGAAATAGAACCAAGACACGGTAAAGCATGTTCACAGTACTAGACTCAAAGAAAGACTGCTGCAGCATATACCGGATTTGAGAGCTGAAAGAGACAAGTCTGGCAAGCATGCTACTTGTTTTCAGTCAAAATGTGGGTGAGATCGTCAAGATTGCTTTCTCCAGTTATTCTGATGACACAGGACTTGCAATAGCAAGTGCTGCAACCATGATAATAACTGAAATACTAGTAAAAGACTATACGTTCGATGGTACCTTGCATCCAAGATGTAAAGAAGAATCTGTTCCGCCTAGTCTGGTTGCTTTTACAAGGATTCTACTGTACGGTACAGACATGTCAAGTGAGGACAAAAGTCAACTTATTCAGATTGCCCTTTTAATGGCACAGTTTTTGAAATTCAACGTTAAAAACTGTCTTCCTAAAAATCGTAACGGATATACTAACATTCGACTCGACAGATACAGGGAAACTCCTCTTGCTGTATACACCAGTCTTATGGCATACTCAAAGACCAAAAAAGTGACACTGTTGATAAGCTAAGTTTTCATGGTCTAGGAATTTTATACGATCAAGTTTTGTGGATAGTAACTGAAATGGCAAACGAAATCTGCGACCAGTTTGATGACATACAATGAATTTGTCCAGCCGAACTCAGTAGGGGTATTTTTATTGCCGCTGCGATTGACAACATCGACCATAATCTCTCCTCTGCAACCGCTACCGATTCCTTTCATGGGACAGCTTTTTATTTAATTTAGCTTCCAGCAGCCGATCATGCTCCGAGGGAACAGCTATCTTTAAGGCAGAAAGAGCAGTTCGGAGCATCGAGAAAAGTCCGAAGCCTACCGAGGGAAAATATCGAAGTCCCTCTTGCTCTTTTACGCATAGCACACCCATTAGTCCCTCGTATCGCAACGATAGACGAACCATCCATCACTGGAGAGCAGCCTATGAACGCAGAAGAAGATTGGTTGAAATATGTTGAAGAAGTAGCGGAGAAACAGAACGGAAGTGTTTCGATGCCGGTTTCGTGGGATGTATTCTACTCCAATAGGCAACCGACGGTGGAGAAGCCAAAATGCACGATTGCACTGTTACTTATTTTTAAGGATGAAGTGCATTCAGTAGCGATGATACTTCACACTATGAATTTGGTTAAAACAGTTGTGCGCGTATCTGAACCCAGGTCAGACTCCAGTTTTGACAGCTGATAAGCCGCTCTATGCGCTGGCAAAACTAAGACAGTGGAACTTTCCAGAAAAACATCCGGAGGATTCGTTTATCGCCGTTTTCGGTGGCCTGCACATAGAAATGAATATCTTGAAAGTGCTAGGAGACTGAATGAAAGGATCTGAATGGGACGAGCTTCTCGTCCAAGCTGATGTCACAACAACAGGAAGGGCATATGCCATTCTTAAATGGTCATATGTCACTAGGTCACGTTACGCTCACCAAGTAACTGCTTCAGTCCTTCATATCCTTAGGCGTCGAGCATATGATGAGTATGCTGCTGAAAATGAAGAGAGCGACAATGAGGTGCTATCTTTCGATGAATGGTGTGAATCAAGAAAAGAATTCAGCGCTCAGTTTAGTTACTAGTCAACTATGCTTGATATTGCACTGATTTTGTTGATGTTCGTGCGATCCATCCACCAGGCAGATTTTATGCTTTATGTTGATGCTCTGCGAAAGATTCTGCCGTGGATGTTATCTCTAAACCACACGAACTACGCAGGAGGGTTGTCGGTACAAGTTCAAGACATGATTGCCCTCAGTACCCAGAATCCAGCTGTATATTGTGAGTTTATGAAAGGAAACTTCATAGTTCGAAAGACAAACCATAATTTTTATTCCATGGCAACGGATCAAATGCATGGACAGATGAACGAGAAAATGAAAGGAACAGCCAGTTTGATTGGACTCACTGAAAACCCAGATGCCATGCTTCGATGGCTCACATCAGGTCCCGATGTTCAAAGTGCCGTTGAGTAGTACGAAGAAAGTTTCACAAACCCTTCTTCTGTAGAAAACTTGAAGCATCATGAGGACACACTAAAATTACAGATGCGATTCATGTGCCATGTTCAGGACTTTCTTCAAGTCATTGAAGGAAGGGGCAATCCATTTGCTGGGTCAGAAATCGACCTTCTTACCCTTGAAACGAGGAAGGTCATGCCCAGTAACGTAGTACACAGCGCCAGGAACGCATACAAAATTGGACTCGACCAATATAAGAAGTTTACCGAAGAGCGACTGACAACATGCTCCACACCGATCACAGATGTTATTAAGAAAAATAACAGTTGTTCTTTGTTTGGTAGATTTTACATTGCCTGCCAGTGTCGTCACGGCAGCATGGACGAGTTTTTAAGCACGAGAACCAGTCCTCTCCCCCTGCACTGTCCGACAGCGGATCCCTTAGGAAAACTGCAAAATATGACCTCACAACTTGTTTAGAAGCATTGTTGGACATACCAATTATTATTCCTCGAGTCAGTGCAAAAGTATTCCATGGATCAGCCTTGGTTCATATGCTTGCACCCGGCTCCTGCCAATATTTCAAAGGTTACGTGGACACAGTTTTTCTACCGTACATTCATAGCCAACTAGAGAGGGTCAGTCGCATCGACGTTATATGGGACAGGTACATTACAAGCAGCTTGAAGAAAGAAGAAACAGAAAGGAGAGGTTTCGGACCGAGAGTCAGCCTAAGAGAATCGACTCCTATCCCTCGGAATCGGGCTGCTTTCCTTCGTACTGAAGAAAACAAAGAGCAACTGTTCTTCCTGTTAGCAGACCACTTGGCAAGTATGACTCTGTTTGGAAAGGAAGTTTATAGCACAAAAGATTCAGATTTTGTGCCTTCGGTGTCAGCTGCTCGAGATGATTTGGTCCCTTGTGATCATGAAGAGGCAGATATGCGAATTATCCTCCACGTTCGTCACTGCTACCTTTCTGGTCACCAACAAGTTATGATACGAACCGTAAATAGAGATGTGCTCGTGCTAGCTGTGGCCGCTTGCTCATACGTCCCACTTATTGAGCACTGGATAGACTTTGGTGTGAAGCACCAGGGCAGAATCATATCTTCCTTTTCTGGCATTGGAAAGAGGAAAGCCTTTGATGGCTGGAGAAGCTACTGCTACGTCGACTGCTACGAGATCGCGACCGCAAGAGCTACTGGAGAGATTTTTAGTTTTATGCTATGAGCGGACAAGCGAAGTCCAGGGTATTGACGAAGCGAGAAAAGTGTTTTTTGCAAGGGACGGCAGATTGACCGCATCCCACCAACATCCGACACCCTTCTTCAGCACACCAGACGTGCACACTTTCAGGCTGGCTGAATTTGGGGAAGAGCAGGCGACCCCATTCAGAATCCTCCTTCCCCCTCTGAATTTGGATGGAAGCTCGTAAATGATGAGTGGCATCCTGTCTGGACGACGTTACCCGAGGCTTCCAAGGCGTGCAAAGAACTGGTCAAATGTGGCTGCAAGAAAGCCTACAAGATACATTGCAAGTGCATGAAGGCCTCACTACCGTGCACTGATCTGTGTGCCTGTAATGGATCGTGCTGCAGATCAGACGCCAGCAACGAATAGGCTGCTGAACCAGGACACCAACTGCGTACCACTTTTATTTTTTCTTATTTTTACCTCTTTTTAATTCTTCTTTCAGTGATTAAAGTTATATCTTTAAATGAAAGTTATAGTAGTGCATTTGACGAAATTTACGAAAGAAGCGAAAGTTATAAGGGAGGGGAAATGAGGCGGGGGCAGTCGTAGTTTTGCACGTCACAGTTGCCATCCTCGGTTTCCTTTGTCTAGTGTTTGCCACTACTCCCAGTAGAGTCATCATAACCACCGCAGCCAAGATTGAAAAGAAACTCAGTTTTGCATTTTCCCCTGCCCCCCCCCCCCCCAAGTTTCCCCTCTTTCCCCTATCCAGGATTTAGGATGTAATACTGTACCACTCGATCTTGAGAATGCCTCCTAAAATGGCTAGAACAAACTTAGAGACAGCAGATCAGAAATTTCCCTTCTTTAGCATTTCCCCCGGGGGAAATATTCACCCCTGTTTCCCCCTCCCAGAACATCCTCTGCACTTTCGCCATGGCATTAAATCAGTGACTGTATAAGATTGAATAAACAAACCGAATACCAATTTGAAATAGGCAAAAACAAATATTTCCTGTTTTCCCCCTGTTAGGTAAATTTGACGCCCCACCCCTCCCTTTGATGGTGGGACACTCCAAGCACCTTTTCCATCACTTTGCTTCAATTTCTGTCGAATACCGAGTATAAACACCGAATACCAAGCTAAAGTAGGGAAAAGAATTTTTTTTGCTTTTTCCCATTTTGGGTCACTTTTACCCCCTTTCCCCCGTTTTAAAGGGGTTGGGTCACTTGTGTCCTAGTCTCCTTTGAAAGAGCACATCAAACTGCCCCTGTGGACCAACTTTCACACTTTTTCCAAATTTGCACAAACCGTTGACTAAGCGACTAGACTATAGTAACGGAAATTTTAAATCGAAAAAAATACCATCTTCAGCTGATTCAGACAGGAATGGTAACTATTATGTCGGTTAAAAAGTTAACTGTGAAAACAAATTTGAGAAAATCTCGATAAAGAGCTAGGGACCTCCAAAAAAGCGGCGGCAGATCAAAATAAAAAGTGCTCCATTGGAATCATAATGGTTAAAAACACCATAAAGGGGAAGAACAATCCCCAGCTTGAACTACAAGGAAAATCATTTATTTGGATGGGCAGTACTAATCTGTCTACTTTTTTCTACTAAGAATAGAATGCTAGCTGGCAGGAATAAACATATCTTGCAGATATGTTTAATGACTCATTTAGAAGGTACGTGACTCTTATATATTAGTGTCAATAACACCATCTTTAAGTGTTATTAAATAAAAAAAAACAAGTTTGTTTCAACTGAACGTAAGGAGCAACATTAAAACTTAAAACGAACAGAAACTATTACGTATATAAGGGGGTTCGCCAGTAGTATGCGCCTTCTGGATTTGCGTACCGCCATAGCAATTTCTACGTTATTCTATAGAAGCTCTACACCTTTTCAAAGAGAGTGAGTATAACTTGATTGGTGATTGGGATTTGAATAAAAGGAATAGTTTTCTTTACAATTCATATTAGTAAGAGAATTGAATTCAAAGAGAATAGTTTATTTGCGAGGATGACCATGCTATTTGCGTACAGAAAGGGTTAAGGTGATTAGCAATTACGAGCGAGGATT
>JAQQPU010024998.1:0-12299 GCA_029168905.1 Artemia sp. Kazakhstan ARC1039
TCACTGGAATCGATGGGAAAAGAAGCGGGAAAACATACTATGTTGCGTCAGTGCTAGAAATCAATGGTGATGATCTTGATGTCAAATTTCTCAAAAATGTTGAACCAAACAAGTTTGTTTATACAGATGAACAGGCTTTTGTAGAGAGACAATCAGTGGAAATTAAACTTGATCAACCCGTCTCCTGCGGAGGGACTAAAAGGCAATCAGAAAAGCTGACATTTGGTGTCGATCTTTCCGCATACAAAATAAAATGATCAGACAAATGTGATACGAGTTACCTGTATTAAATTTTCTTATACCAATAGCTGATGAGTATTAAACATATTCTTAAATGAGAATGGCTCTTCTGATTTTTTTAAAAGTGGTTTTCAATGCTTGGCGAACCAGAACCGGGGGATGGCGAAGCTGTACCGGGGTCGTACAGGTTCGCCATATCTGACCAAGGTCATTGTTCTTTGAATTATGGCTATAACTGATAGGCTAAAAAAATATCAAAATTTTGCTTGATGTCCTGAATGTGTAGGTACATTTTGGTGGGAAAAAGTTTACTGTAGGTTGACAAGCATAGTAGAAAAAAATTATTTTCTAAAAAAGCGATGAACGTGGGCGGGTCTCCCCTACTATTTCTAAGAAGAAGGGTATGACGGAGAATATTACAAATAATATTGAGAAGTATTTGAACTATACCACAATCCATCGTGTAAGGCTTAAGATTTTTAGGGTACACGAACTGTCAATTGACCAAAAGGCAATGTGTGTACGCTGTATATAATACTATTACAACCGTTACTGCTAAAACTAAAACCAGAGCCACTGCGACTGTAAATACTACTTATTATAACAAACTACTTATGCCGAGGTTATTAAGGTATAATTTGTAGAAAATATCAATGAAGAAGTTGAAATAAATTAATAGAAATATATTGACACAAGTTGAAAAATGGTACATTAGAATTATCTTAGCAAAATCTCTAAGAACTAAGTTGAATCTTCCAGCCCATGATGAGATTGATGTTAAAATATTAAAAAGTCGATACGTCCATATTAACATTGCTACTATTGCTACTACTTTTAGGGAAATTTGAGGTGAATTCAAATCAAATCAAAATTAACTATCAACATCCAGGTTCTCAAAAGGGTGTCTTTACAATATCACACATAAAAATCAGGATATTAAGTTTGACTTTCAGGGTATTTCTTAGAGGATGTTTGACTAAATCATAATCTAATATATGCATCCGATATTATCCAATGGGCTCACTTTTGATATGTTAGGAAGAACTGAGAATAATAAATTAAAATTGGCTTAGTTTAGTGAGTAGGATATTCAACAAAATTTAAATGTATTACGTGTATCTAAGACTGTTGAAAGGGTGTATGCATGACCTATCAAGAAAAGCAAGAGCAAATAAGATAAAAGTCTTAAGGGATGTCGATGGGGATAGCTTATTAACACAATTTTATGCTTAGCATTGTAAAATTACAAATATTAGAATTTCGTAAGCCCCCCAGAGCAACAAAGATTAAATAGATTTTAAACCTGTAAATTTAAAACTTTTCCACACGATCTCAAAATTGATCAAAGGGCAACCAACCCAAACTCCTCACGCCATTTTTCCTCCAAACTTATATGATAACAATTTGGAGATAGCCATGCTGTTCAAATAGTGGAAAGATCAGATACCAAAAACTCTGAGGTCGACACACACACCCAGAGCCTGGGGGCAGCACTGTATAAACTTCAGAGGGAGCTCATTTGATTGGAAATTCAAAGTTATTGTTCACTCTTTAAGAGTAAAAAAAGATCGTAGGGCATCTCTGAAGTCCAAAAACTCCAAAAATACCGAAAACTCTAAAAAAAACTCCCAAACCTCCAAAAAAACTCCAAAAACTTCAAAAACTCCAAACTCAAAATCTCTAAAATACCAAAATCTCTGAAGTAGGCACATAAACTCAGAGCCTAGGGTCAGTGTTGTAAGCAATGCTCTTGGGCGTATATTGCTTTTATGGAAGAATTTTTCGCATAAACTTCAAAGGGAGTTCATTTGATTGGAAATTGTATGCTATTATTCACTCTATTAGAGTCAAAAGAGATCGTATAAAATCAAGCCCCCATTCCCTTTTATCTCCAAAAGAATCCAATTAAAATTTTGAGATAGTCATTTTGCCAAAAATTGTTCATGTATCAGCTTAAAAAGTTCTGGGGTTAACAAAACCCCCCCAAACCCAGGAAAGGTGTTTTAAGCTATTCCCAGGAAGCATATAAAGTTTTAGTGGAAGGGGAGGGGGTCGCATAAACTTTAGATTGGGCTCATTTTATGTAGTTGTAATAGCAGAAACAGTAGTAGTTGTATTAGTACTAGTAGTGCGTACACTTTGCTTTTTTTATCAGTTTATCTTTCTTCTCATCTAAAAGTTTCACCCTTCACACCCTTCTTTTTAGAAGTAATTAATTTTATAAAAGTAAAATAGTAGTAGCAGTATTATTAGTAGTAGTAGTAGTAGTATTAGTAGTAAAGGTAGTAGTAGTAGTAGTAGTAGTAGTATTAGTATTAGAATTAGCATTGGCAGCAGTAGAATTAGTATTATTAACAGTAGTCATTCGCATATATTGCCTTTTGGTCAAATTAACATCTGCTTTATCATGCCATCGAAGTTTCAACTTTTTAGCTAGCTGGCCAAATAGATATTGCCGATACGCTCTTTAGACAACCTGTGTCCTTAAAGTGTTGTTTGATTTATCCAAATTTATCTTCAATATCTCATCAGGTCTACTAGTTATATGATTAATGTCCGACATCAGTTACCAGTAAAATTTGTCGACGGTTTCTTTTGTGCAGTGAAACAGCGTTTCAAGTTTTGTTGTATCAAAAATTTGTTTACACCAATGGTGTAATTATGGTGCGTTTTTCCCATTTGAGAATGCCGGGCGTTAATGTTGTCCTTGGAACTTCAGGACACTAATAGATACACATCTTTTGTCATATTTAATAAGAGCTTGTATAATAAATTAAAGTGACATACGGTAACACTTTTTAGAAAACGGCAATCGAGAATTCAGACCCAAAAGTGTATATTTTCATGCCATTTTGAACTCAAAGGTAAAGTTGTCTCTGCAGATGAAAAGTCTGTGTCAGTAAAAAAAAGTCATATAAACTCCATGAATTTTATATGCAGCTATATCTTTTTTTATTAAGTCCAAGCATAAAAGAGAGAGAGAGATGAAGAGAAAAAAAAGACGTGTCAGTTATGTAAACACTCATACTTTCAAGATTAGGAACTGCAAACATCTGGAAAATATAAATTTGTTTTATTGTCTAAATACTTTATTTTAGAGGAGTTTCCTGTTCCTTTTTATGTTTCCTAAGAATAATATTTGTAACTACGAACAATTATTCGGTTGAATGTGTAAATGTTAACGTTTCGTAATTCATCAATGAAAAATATTTTTAAGCCAGTTGGTTTCTTTTAAAATATAATGTCTTAATTTTAGTTTCTTCAGGATATGGTTCTATCTAACTAAGCTAAAGCTATTGTTCAAACTAGTAGCCTCTTATAGTATCTGGTAGCTTAAAAAAATAACTATTATTTCAAATTTTTATCTTAAACTCGAAATCAATAACACACAATTTCTCACAGATTTTCTTTGTCAAAATTAGCCTTTATTGTGTTTGAAAATGTACAAGATTTTGATTGAATACAAGTGTATATTAAAATTCAAAGCTGCGAAGAAACATTTTTTTCTTTGTGAATTTTTGGAGCAATAAATTCATTGGAAAATTTGTTTACCATGTGCTGACAAAGAAGAGCTAGCAAATTGTGAAATTGAGTTAAGTTTTTTTTTACGGAAGAAAGTCTAATTTCGAAATTATCAAATGAGAACATCTATCGTCCTTAAGCACAAAAAAAATAACTAAGACTCGGATTAAAAGTAATAAGAATACTTGTTTGTCAAAGAAATCTTTATTTTTAATATACACAGTTTTTTAATGAATATGTTTACTTTTTAGTTCTAACATATTATGTCATCACTACTTTTCAAAGATTTATCCAATGGAAAGAGCGGTACGATATGCTGGTGAAGTACAGCGTTTGTTTTTTTCATTATGACAATTTTGCAGCATAATGTTCAGAAAATTATAGACTGTAGTAGCCTTCTGTTTTAGGTTTTTTTCTAGACTAAGTAAAATTGATTTCACAAAAGGAGTCTTAGAAGAAAAGTAATGAGCTAAATAAAACCAAAGATGCCGAAAACAAAGCTAACTGGCTTCAAACCAAAAACAAATATAAATTACAATAAAAAACCAAGTCAAACTTAAAAATAACAGTAACTGCTACACAGAAAAGAAGAGCTAATGACACCTCAGCCTTCTGAGAACTATAGGGTAAGTCTGATATACTGAAAAGAAGTTTTATTTCAATCTATTTATTGTTGTTTCTCAGTGTATTAAAAAATGACCAGCAATACCACAATAAGGAACGAGGATTGCTAGTTTTATGTTTACTGAAATTCTTTTCTCAAAGCATAAAGACTTTAGACGAAATCACAAAATATTTGTTGTTTTCATCTGCTCTTTATATTCTGCTCTTTATAAATTATATTCTGCTCTTTAGAAGGCGAAGCACTTTTAAAGAGCACTAATCTGTTTCTAAACGTTAGCACTAATCTGTTTCATTGTAATTTCTATATATATTTTTTTCACGTGTGACGTGGTTATTCTTAGTCTTTTCCGCCATGGTATCTATTTTTATTATATTCTCTAAGTTATATTTCTTTTGTATGCTAAACTTACTTTATAATTTAGTACAAATATGTACCAACTCACCCATTTTAGTAATCGCTTAGGATCCCTATGTTTAAAGTTAATTTTAAGTCCATTTGATTGCTTTCTAAAAGTTGTTCCTAAATTATGTTTCTGTGTCCTATTAATTTTGTCTTGTAAAATCGTGAAATATCATAGGTACTTTCAATCATTGCATAATACTTTGTTAAGTATCCTAGGTATTTTAGGTTGCACGACAATTTTGATATTTTTGGTTGGCACCATTAGGCATGTTCAATGAGGGTATAGCTTAAACCGCTACGGTACACTCTCCTATTTATAGGACAACAGGTTTACTTCTCTTATGGGCATATTTACAACAAGAATATTTGTGGTTAGTGAAAAAACTTCACTGGTGATGAAGGAAAATAGGTCAATTTTTCCAACAAGAATATTTGTGTTTATTGGAAATTGTTTTACTGGTGACGAAGCCAAATAGGTCAATTTTTCCGGGGCAATTACCGTCTGACTAGTGAGGTAATTAAGATCAAACTTAGCATAATTGCGCAATGATTTTGATTAAAGCTCAGTTTAAAAAGGTAGGGTTCCCCCAGACAGTTACTTTTGCAGCATTTTGACAACTTTATATTTATCCTTGGTCATAGTTGACAAAAGACGAGGAATTTCAAAGTTTTACGGTTCTTAGGACTTCTTATTTAATGGACAGTGGGCTCTAAGGTTTGGCCTTATAACATGTGATTTTAAGTGTTTCGTATTTAGTGATAAAAACACTTAAAAAATTTTTTAATGCTTTTTAACGTAATGTTTTGGTTGACGTTATGTTGAGACATCTTGGGTACATCAATATGTATACTTTTTATGGTTCAATCATGTGTCAATATGCAATTATTTTCCCTTTGCTCACTTATGCTATTTAGTTTGCTTGTGATATACATTTTATAATTTTTGTTGGTGTGTTTTTCTTATTTTCTCTTATTATTAATTTGTTTTTCCCTTAATGGTGTTTCAGCTTCTGCCAATCAGTTTCCATGGAAATAACAGTTTTAAATATTTTTGAATATTTTACTTTGTCTTCCAAATTTTTGAAAATGACGAAAAAGCCCTAAACTTCACTCGACGAAGATCTAGACCTCCTAGAAGACGAAAAATTGCCAAGCTAAGATATTCTTGCTGTTTTCCTGCCTCTTTATTGTTTGTTTTGATTGTTTGACAAACGATCTTTGGTTGTTTGTCCGGTGAAGGTGAAAAAATGACGAAAACATTGTGGTTCTAATCACAGATAAAATCCGGGGAACTATTTAAGCAGATTTTCTCATTCTTATGTTGAGGAAGAACAATCTTAAGACATCGAAACTATCTTCACAGATAAAGACGATTCATAATTTTATAGGGCTTGGACAGAGACGAGGCTGTTCAAAGGTACAAATACGAATTGGAGGAAGCAAAAACAAACCTCTTATTTGCAAAACTTAGGTTAGGAAGCATTCTGACAATTGAGAAGGTCCAAAAAGCAATCCAAGAAAAACAGCAATAGAGGTTTTGGCTTTGTTTTTAAGTAATGGATTTGTTGACCTCATATCTCAAAAATCAATTGGATATGTGACGTCTAGCTGAAATCCATGTTTTTGGGTGAGTACTAAATGATTCACACTCTAAAAGACTGTAATCTCAAAGAGTTTATTTGTCAGTCAATGAAGATATTGGAAATCCCCAGGTCAACCTAACAATGTTCAGAAATTGATTCATGAAAATAACTTAGAACATCAACTTTGTGGACAATGATATAAGTTCATAACTTTAGTGACCGACGGTGATAAATGCTCTCTTTAGCATAATCAACCCTGGCTTTAAGGGGTTTAGAGTTGTATCTCTGCATCTGTCAATCAATGAGAAGACTTTGAAGTATTACGTGAAACATAGCCTGAAGCAGTTTATCCAAGCGAAGCTCATTCGTTCAACTGTAACACATGGGTTCTGCGCACTTCAGATGGCTTTTGTCTTCAGTTTCACCTTTACTAGAGTAAGAAATCTAGTGTTCCATCTCAGGCTACTAAGAAAATCCTATAGTCTCGAAGTTTAAAATGAATGATTGAGATTGTTAAAGGTGAGAACAGCCACGAGGTATATTTTGACAATTTATAAAAAAAATTACCAGCTTTCTTTTGATCTGATAGGACGTTTATATCGAGAAACTGGGACGGCTAAAGAAAATCTAATGGCCAATTTCCCTCTCCCTTCTAGCTGGGATTTGAAGATGTACAATGAAGATGTGTATTATTAGAGGTCTGATATAGCCTGCAATATATTAGTCGTTACTTGTAGATCAATGGGTATTGGACTTGATCTATTAAGACCAGTTGAATAAAGAGTGAAAGGAAACATGAAAAACAGAGCAGTGCAGAAGCCTTATTAATTACTCCTTTTAATTATTGGAAGGCCAAAGAGCAATGAATTTAAATAACAGAAAAATCTTTTGGTTTCTGTGACTACTGTACAACAGATTTTACTTAAGTTTATAAGTAAAATATAGTAAAGTAAAATTCAAAAAATAACACAATCTTAACAATACCCAAAAATATACAATGAAATAGTTAATTTTCATGGAGTAACTAAATATATATTATTAAAACTATATATCATTATATGCACTCCTGTACTAAACGCACTGTTTTAAATAACCATAGTTTGGTTAATGATAATGAAATAAAATAGGATGAATATGTAATAGTTTAGAAACAAATTTGGGCTATATATTTGCACATTAGCCGGGGGGAGGAAAGCATAGCATATATTATATACGTAATCTAACCTAGGTACCTTCCCCCCACCCCCAAACCCCCAAAAAACAGTTTAAATACAGTTCTTACCTTTGTTTATATCCCACAAGGTAGCGTAAACCCGTTTTTCATCACCCGTCTCAGTCTATTTCGTGACTGGTTTGCATTGCAGTATCAGTATTCTTATTATTTATTGAAATATCCGTCATACAAGAAAAAAAAAGACGGAGCAATAAGCAAAAAAAGCAATGCACATAAACTTAGGAGTTATACATGTGGTTTTTAGTGATGAACGCTGGAACTAAGATCTAAATCAGCTCCTAGAACAATTTACAAAAACGAGCAGTAAAAGCTCAATTATACACTGCACTGCAGGTACTCGACATGTTTCTTTTTTTGTAGGCTCTTCAATACTGAACAAAAATAAGTAATATGAACATCATTGCATTAAGCTGCAATTGGTAAAACAATTTAAACCAAATAACCATTAGTGAACTAAAATTATACAGTAGATAATCATATCTACTAGTGTAAATATTACATGAAACGGCAAAACAATTAAATGACACTTTCACCCGCTGGTCTTCAAGTCAGATCACTCTCAACAAATGATTCATTTACTCCGATATACATAGATATAAAAAAAGGTAAATTATTTAATCACGGATGCTTTTACATCTTTACTTAAAAGAATATGCTTAAACGAACCGATATTTAATAAACAATTAAAATATTAGTAAGATACGCAATATATTATCAGAGAAAAACTGACAACAAAATTGAGAATAACCAGCGTCACTGAATTTAAGTTCATGCAAAAAGACACTAAATCATCAATCAGTTTAAAAATTGCAACAATTACACTAAGCGCGAAAACAAACATTTAAAAAACACAACAAATACGTCTTAACTACTGGCCAGTACTGACGACCAGGGATGGTTCAACTTCATTAAACGGGAATTATAAGCATGAATTTGCTATTCCACAGCTATAATGGGGCCAGCAATGCTGAATTTTCGAATTAGATAAAAATTATGCGTCAAAGAGGGAAACCATAAAATATATTTTGCGAACCGTACGAATACTGAACTAATTTTTGACTTGTCAGAATTTGTGAGCATTTTCCAAAACGGCGATATGTAGAGATAATGTGGTAGTGTGACAGAGTTAAGAGGTTTCGAGAGAAGATGGAGGTTAAACCGTAACGTATTAGTTACAAAAGAAGCATATGATAATCTAAATCTACGCTCAGTGTGAGCAATTAATAGTTGTCGCGTTTGCATTACTGACGAACCAATGGGAAGACCAAGGTAGGTGATATGATCTTATGGCTTAATCCTACTATTTTCGAGAGGAATACCCCTAGGTGACGCTTGGTTTCAGTTGAAGAATAGAACTTCGGACTTTTCAGCATTGAAATTAAGACCTAGTTTTGCATATTCAGATTGTTGCGTTGTGAAAATCTTGCTTATGCGCTGAATAGTCCGCCTCAAATTCAGAATATTGTTACGAGAGATAAATCAAGACCTGCAAAGATGAATGATGTGGAAGCAACTGAGCAATATCGTTTACCAGCAGCCTACTTCCATGCCAAATGTGAAGAGAGCTCATTTTATCGATGCCAGAAGATTTCTTACGCTTTAGGCGTTGGATTGCTTGCAGTACAGAATCAACTGAAACAACAAAATTGTCGGATAGACAACAAGACATAAATTCATCAAGCTTATCTTTATATTCGGACTTTAGGGTGGCATCCGGTGGGGAGAATTAAGCAGAGAAGTATGAATTCCATTCAGAATCAGGAATAAATTGAGCAGATAGGTGGGCCCTAGGAGGATCTCTTGATATATTTCTCCAGAAGGAAGGTTGGGACAGAGAAGATTGCTGGGATGTCTCTTAAATTATCTGGTTCATGTGGATAGATAGTGTTCTTGCAAACTTTCATTTGGTAGAATGACGAATGTCAGAAACCCAGCCAGATCGAGGAAGGTCACACTGGAGCCAAAAATGGTACCAAAATTCGGATTTTCTCCAAACTTCAACTAGGCTCGGATTACTTTACCAGTGCTTTGTGACACCCCGACGCATACGTTTAAGTGGTATATCGCCTTTTTTTGCGCATCGCATAGCATGGTAAGTTTGTGCAAGATAGATATCTAGCAACAACCGTATTTCATTTGCATCAACTTGCGGATTTTTCATGAGCAGCTGGAACGGAACATGAATTTTATGTAGGACAGAATTAGTATGCAGCAAAAAGATCATCTTGGATTTTTTCCCAATCCCTCTAAAATTGGGCTTGGGACTGATGTGGTTGTGTGGTGGGAGTAGACTGAACAGAGAGACAATAAATAGATGCAGATATTGGAAGGTGGTCTAATAGTTGGAAATCAGTAACGACGTGAACAAGGTACACTTGGAGATTTATAGAAGAAACTGCATGGTCAAGGTTCGACACGTGTTCTGAATGGCATGTGTAATATTCTAAACCAATCTTTAAAAATACCAGACAAAATATAAGTACACAATAACGAGGCGTCAGTTAAATTACAGTTAAAATCTCCTATAATAATACAAAACTTACCTAACAGACGAATCTTTCAATGGCGAAACCCTAGTTTCTCACACGCAGAAGTAAATAAAAATTCCGATCGGTCATTGCGGTAATCTTTCGGGAGATAGACGTTTACAATAACATACTCTTTTACACGGACAACAAGAAAAAATCACATTAACCAAAAATACTTTACCGGCACGAGTTAAAGTATTTAACGAGGTAAGAGGTAACAAGCATCGCAATACCACCCGAGAGGCAGCCATTGGAAGTGGATTGTTTAGCGGGCACCGAATAGCTAGTAAAATTGTATTCAATTTTCAGAAAGCCTAAACTGTGACTCGTCAAAAAATGCTCTGGCAAGCACAATACGTCAAAATTCAAAAGCAAACCTTTTATCACAGGAATTTTAACTAAAAGTCCACCATTAATATTCTACGAAAGTACAGCTTGCGTAGAAGTAGACACATCCATTTCATACCGTGGGCTTTGCTAGTTGACTGTTGTTATTATTACACTTTACACAGTAGCAAGTATGGCCGGTAACTTTACATTCTAGACAGAAAATTTTTTTCCGAAGACGGAGAGGCACAGTTTGAGGTGTAGTCGCATGATCCACAGCGAGAGCAGAGGGCCCGATCAGAGCACTGCGAGGCCAGATGTCCAGTCTTATAACACGAGAAACAACGCTTTGGGAGATATACAAATGCTTGTGCAGAAAGCTTTTCGTAGCCAACTTTCACAGACACTTTAAGGAACTGATCCAGGTTTTTTTTTTTTTACTCAAAGTAGACCTTGAACACTCGGGACTTTTCGTACTGTGAAACTTTCACGCAATTTGGTAAAAGAGACTTTACTTTATTCTCATCATATTCGATCGGTACGCCTTTCAGGATCACTATAAACAGTGGGGATTGCATACTCACTGAGATACTTGAAGTACTGTTTTTAGCATTCTCTGCAATTTTGTTCGCTGCACGCTTTGACTTAACAACAAGTTTCCAATCCGAAACTGATTTTTTAAATTCAGTTATTTCACCTGAGGCTTCAGGGCAAAGTTTATCGACGAAGTCCTTACGAGTATTAGTTGAGGTCAGGTATGCAGGACCGTTTTTTAGTACAACGGCAAACGTAGGAGCTGGGGCAGGGTTAATTGTTACGTTGGTATCAATTCTAACTGGCCAAACAGGGCCTGAATGCGTCACATTCTCTAAAAATCCGTCAGTTTGCCAAGAGAGTTCATTAACTTTCGCAACTAAAGTAGCCGAGACTGCCTCCCCGATTGTTAGGGTTTCAGAAGGTGAGAATATAGCAAAAGTTGGAACAGGTAAATTATCCTTTGCCGCCTGATTTAGCTGTTTACAAATGTCAAATACATTATCTTCATTCTTTGCATGTTTCACACATCGGCTCTGAATATTCAGCTCCCTATACAGAAACTCTATAGCACTGATAATAGTACCATGATCAAAAATTTTACAGCTTTTCCGATAATCAGATCAATTTTTGCACCATCAAGCATCGATCTCGTGACAAAGTTCAGTAACGGATTTAAAATAATCTTCCTATTTTGATCGGTCATTGCGCAATCTAATTATCATAGCCAGGGACAGTCGAGTATTCCAATCAAAATATATATGTAGTAGGTCAATGTAATATGTAGGTCAAATAATATAATCTAAATTCAAGATGAACTATTTTCAAGTCCAAATCCGATTATGAAATTAATTCAATAAAAATCAAAGGGAATCACAAATGTCTTACTGTATTAACAGTTTTACTATATGAATGATATTATATCCAAAAAGAGGTGTTTTCAGTATGAACTGTCAATGTAGACTCAATGTCTTAATATAAAAAAGTGCGTTTAGTAGAGGAGTACCTCAATATATATTATTAAATATTATCTATATTATTAAATGTTATTATATTATTATAAAGATTTTTTAAATAATTTGTATAAAGATTATTATTGTATTTTTTATATGAAATATCTATTTATAGTAAATTCTATACTTTCCAATTTAAGATGTCATATATTTTGTATAATAAAATGTTAAAATGTACTTTATTAAAATGTTATTGTATAGTTGTATAGTAAATACAGCTTAATGTATAAATATATCATCATATATTTTAAATGATATCTTAGGTATAAATATATCTTGCCGCACATAACT
>JAQQPU010024999.1:842-12299 GCA_029168905.1 Artemia sp. Kazakhstan ARC1039
AAAAGCGAAAACGTATCATGTCACCATCACCATCCAGTATACAAAAGGGTAGCGGACGTTACACAACGTGTTTACGATCAAAATGGTTGAAGTTCTGAACGGTGTTTATGAAAATATTGGTGAGGCGGGGAGTTTAAGTTCCCCCACCACTCTTTCCAAAGTCACTGGTGTTCACACTAAAAGTGTACAAGACTATCTACAAAATGATTCAAGTTACACTCTGCATAGAAATCATAGACTTCGTGCCATTCAATATCGAAAAACTAAAGTCTTTTACCCATTGCATATAATGCAAGCAGATCTCCTGACTCTAGATGAGATTCAACGACGTCACAATACACCGTACAAGTACATTCTACTTACAATCAGTGTTTATAGTCGTTATGCATATGCAATTCCATTGCGATCAAAGAGAGGCGTTGAAGTTGCTCAGGCCATTGAAAGTATTCTCGAACAGGATTCGTATAAAAAAATTCAAACGGATCGCGGTAGTGAATTTGTTAAACCTCATGTTGCAAAAGTACTAGAGAAATATAGTACACTGCTCTATCATAGTCATAGTCCTATAAAGGCTGCATTGGCCGAACGATTGATAAGATCTATTCGACTTTTAATTTCAAGATATTGCACATTGAAAAATACACCGGCTTTTATTCATGATTTAGATAAAATCATGTTGATTTATAATCACCGACCTCATCGATCATTGTCTAACTCTACACCAACGGAAGTTCATCATTCTGATCATGATACAATTGACATCTTTCTTAAACAATATTCCAATGAACCGATTGCCAAGAATAAAAATAAATTCAATATTGGTGATACTGTTCGAATTAATAGAACAACTAATGTTTTTGAAAAGCGGAATTACTTGTGGTCCACAGAACTTTTTAAAGTGGCAAAAATCCTAGACACTAAACCCATAACTTATCGTTTGCGTGATACCAAAGATGAAGAGATTCTCGGTGGCTTTTATGACTATGAACTACAAAAAGTTAAAAATAATAGTGAAATCTATCAAATTGAAAAGATATTAAAGACACGTACTCGCAGGGGTAAGAAACAGTTACTTGTTCGGTGGCTAGGATACAACTCTGATTTTGATTCTTGGATCGGTGTTGAAGATATTGACAATGCACAATGATTTCTATGTAACTTTTATGTCCAATGTTTCCGATCCTCTCTACAACGACTTGAATACGACAAGTGATTTTTGGACGAAACTCTCCCCCGCCATCAAATTTGACGGTGCGTATGAAGTTGCTCTTGTCGACTGTATTCTCAAAAATACCTATGACATCCTGAGAAAGGATCGTGTGTATGATATAAAAGTTATACCATTCGATTGGACACTCTTTGTCGACTATGAATGGGTTGAAGCACTTAAATCTAGCGAATATCCACATGCTAAATTGAAATATATTGAATACGATAATATGACAGATTTGTGTCGTACAATCAATAGAAAAATCTCATATCGTAGGAATGGTAAATTCCATTTTAATTATTCATTGGAACACGATAGGATTTACATTACCTCACCTATTGACACTGAAATAATTATTCTCAATGATAATCTGAGAGACGTTCTTGGCTTTAAACTGAATATGATCAATGGAAAAAATGCTGGCACCGTTTACGGGATGAATCAAGTTATTTTTGCTGATTATCCACCTGGTTTTGCCTCGGACTCTTGCATATTTCTCTAAGCATCCTAAGTGGAAACATCGAGAGTCGGTAATTCAAATGTCCCCCTCCTACGTGTTCTTGAACGAAAAACATCTCATGAACTTGTTCATCACTATAATATAAAGCATCTTCAGTATGTTCCTGTAAACACTTCGTATTTGGAACTCTGTCAGTTAACACTAAGAAGTGAATTGGGCGATCCTCTAGCAATAACAAAAGGCTTAGCAGTGATTACATGTCATTTTCGACCCATTGTTGGCGATAGCACAATCACCTAAAATGAACAATAGGAGAATTCCATTTGTCTGTCCCGATATCGATTGCTATGTTGTTGCTTTGAGTCCACGTCAAATAGGCAATGGATTGGACTACTACAAGGGGCCTACTACAATGTCTGGCTATGGTCTTGGTAGCTGGTTTGCTAGGCTATTTCGTTCTGCACTACCCCTTGCCAGAAAATATCTTGTACCTGCTGCGTCGAATTTTGCTGCCTCCACACTACAGGACTGGGGGTCGGGCAAGAATTTCAAGGAGAATGTTAAGGAAAATATTAGATCTTCAGCAAGAGCCGTTGGTGAGCAACTAAAATCTCGACAAAATGGGGAGGGATTGAAAAGGATGCGTGTGCGTCATTCACTCATCAGTCTCCACCCAGACGGGAAGCGAAGGACATCACCAAGGACTTTGAGGAATAAAACAAGGAAGACCAATAAGCAGAAGAAGAAAAAGAAAAAGATTGTTAGATCAAAGAAGGATTTCTTCTCTTAAGATGACTTATCTCCCCCACAAGGAAGCATTTCCATCAATTAGTTCCTCATTGAATCTATTCAATGCTGAAAATGTTGATGTCAGTGTCAAGTATGGCTACTATGAACAATTTCATCCCCAACAACCCCTCTCGGAAAATATACACTTTCAAATATTTACCAATGAAGACTATTTCATTGATTTGTCATCAACATTTATTGATTTAAATGTTGCGATGAAGAAAAAGTCAGATAATACAACTCCAAATGCTGGCGATGGTCTCTCCTACGAGAACTGTATTCTACACAACCTATTCAAACAAATTAATGTATTTATTAATGGTACTTTGGTGAGCACTAGGAATAATTTATCCAACTATGCAAGCTACATACAATTTATGATGATGACACCAAAGGCATACAAGGAGTTGAGAGGACAATCATTGGGCTATGAATATCGATCAGGCGTTGATACTGACGGCGAGTTGACTACTGGCAGTGACCCAAGAGTATCATCTGGTTGGAAAATTAAATCATGAGATATTCAATATATCCCAATGGCTACCCCCCAATGTCAAGATTGACATAAAGTTACAACTGGCCCCATCAAATTTCATTTTGAGAAAAAACACTTCCTGCAGCACCCGATGCAAATGTCATTATCACATCGGCAATTCTCCACGTCCGAAAACAACAGGTTATGAGCTCTGTTGCATTGGCAGTGGAAAAGCTAAGAGCCAATGGTAACAACATTAAACTTCTTGCCCCTCATACGATCACCAATCAACGTCACATTGCCACCGGCTCTCGTAGCTATAGCGATTCATCATTTATCAATGGAGAAATCCCATCAAAATTGGCTTTGGCCTTTGTAAAGAGTGGCAGTGCCGTTGGATCCTGGACTGAATCCCCCCATGATTTTAATTTTTTTGGTCTATCTAGCCTTGTGTGCAAAGTGAATGGTATTCCACTGTACACTCTATCTTTTGACAAAAAATCCTATAGAACTCTGTACGAGCTGACCATGCAATCCCTAGATCATGACTCTCAACTATTTAAAAATGGAATAACCAATTCAATGTTTTCAAAAAATCATGGGGTAATTGTTTTGGACTTGTCGGGGACTCAGGATATGAGCATAGTACGAACAGGGAATGTACGTTTAGAGTGTACATTTGCCGATGCTCTAACTGAGAGTATCACGCTAATATCATTGAGTCAATTTGAAACCTATTGGGAAATCACACCCGACGGCAGTGTTCTACTAGACCTAGCACCATGAACACAAACCAAATAATCAACGTATTTAGTATGGATCCATACATGTCCCAGTACATGTCCTATTGCATACCTTCGGACTTCATTGAAAAAATTCCAAGTGTTAACAATACCTTAATCATTGTTAATAGCAGTCCATCGACTTTGAAGACCGGCCATTGGCTTTGCATCTTTCAAACAGCGAAGAATATTGAATTTTTTGATCCTCTTGGCCTATCGTATAAATTCTACACGCCATACATCAGCAACTTTATTGAAAGCAGTGGGAAAACCATTATTCAAATTCAACGAAGAGTACAGGATTTAACGACTAAGACATGTGGCTTTCATGCACTACTCTTTTTCATGTTCAGATGTCGTGGCTACACCTACAAGCAGTTTCTTGACATCTACGTTGACTTACCTCAATTGAACGACTTTCTAGTGGAAAATATACTTACAAGAGTATTTAATATTGATTTTAGTGCCCTACGAATGAAATGTTCTAAAAATGTATGTGAAATTGTTTATTAATAAAAATTTTTATACATGATAAAACGACTTTTCTACTCTTTAGATTTCATCTTCTACTAGGTATAGGTATTTGTCGACAACAACTAGTGCAGGTAGATTATCTGAATTCACAGTGTACTGATCCTGATGTACTGCAATGTCAGGGTCACATTTTCTACAATAGAGTGTGACTTCACTCTTTTCATATCTCTTTGTATAGTCAATGATACTATTCTCATTCATTCTATAGAATTCACATGTTTCAATTTGCTTATTTGAAGCAATTTCACAAACAGTGTCCTCAAGTGTCGAATCACATTCCGTCACAGCCAAATAAAAATCAGTGGGCTTATAATCATAAGACCCATTGTCTTCACAACGATGACGTAGAAACCATATTCTTTTGTTGTTCCAACAGTTGAATCGGTAACCCGGCTCCTCCTCCCAGAACAATTTAAAACCACGACGATACCAATCTCGTAGCAATAAACTAAAATCACGGTTAGGATTCTTTCCAATCATACCGGGATATGTATTCTCCCACTGATTACATTTATCATAATGGCAATTGGAGCATAGGTGGCCTCTAGGATGAGAGTCACACACCTCTTCAAGACAGGAATTACAACCTTTAATTTGTACAGCATATCCTTTATGCAATTTACACGGGTTGCATAATCTACACTTTTCATCATACTCATCAATGATTGTGCAATTCTCACATGATGACCAGCTGCCCAGTGTGTACATACATAGTGGACATGCATGGAACTTTTTTTCATGTGTTGACACTCTCACTGCCACAATGAAACTGAGCTAGCAACAACAAAAATTGTCTGAGATAGAGAGAGAGAGGAGTAAATTATCCTTGAGCATCAATTTTCTCATGAAAAAATAGTTCTAAATTTCTAAACTAATGTTTAAAAGCATATCCACAATATCATTTTGCTGTGTCATGATCAATATATCAATAAATTGTGTAAATGCATTTGAATCACGGCGTAGAAGCTTCATACAATAGTCTAATGATGGAGAATCAGTTTTCATTACATCGACAAGCATTCCCCGAGAAAATATCTTCCTTTGAATAGACAGCTCTAGAAAATCGTCATCTAGAATCAAATGTTTTTCCAAAAACACTAGATTCCTCATGATTCGCTCTTTCTCAAATCTATTCATTTTTTAGTCCTAACACTCTCACAACCAACTTCAGACTAACCAGAATTTCTTTTTGTACTCTAGAAAATATACGCTAGTCTACTATAGAAAGAAAAATACCTTTGATTTAGAAACAATTTTATTGAACATAATTACAATAATAATATTCACTGATGCATTTTGTTCTCATCAATATATTTCGATAGGACATCTAATGCTGACCGAAGTTTATTTATATGGAGAATATTCACTTTTCCAGCAGAACATAGCTGCTCCTCCTGCTTAAACTTGCTTAATGATATCACGTATCTAGCATACATAGTGTCCCATTCAAGGCATAGTCTACAGCCAGCGGTTATTTCCACAGCCACATTGGGTACTCGTATATCGTTGCTGCTGCTGTCGGCTCCATCATTAATCTCCAATAATGTAAATGCACCACTCATTTTATCTCCACCAATATCCTCTCAAATAAACTATTCTCCTTGAATTCAATTCTCTTACTAATATGAATTGTAGTGAAAACCATTCCTTTTATTCAAATCCCAACCACAAATCAAGTTATCGTATATTGAACAACCTCTGATTGGCTCCTAAAAAAATGCCCACGTCAAACGGTACATTCATTGTGCAATTGACAACAATAACCTTGGCAGCTTTCCAAAATATTCACGTGTAAATACAGTGTCAAAGGCATAGGTTTTTCTTGCACAATTCAATGTACGCTTGAATGTACGCTTGAAATCTATTACACTTTTGAGCATATTCTTGTAGGCATGAATGTACGCTTGAATGTACGCTTGAAAGCTTTATATAAGATACTACTTCTGACACTGATTTAGGAATTGTAGCTATTATTTCGGTTCGTCTTAAAAGTAAAAGCTTATTACGAAAAGAAATTTACGGTGATTTTGAAAAAAAGCCCCGAACCCCTCTAAAATAGGATCAGATCAAAATGAAAAGTGTACCACTGGAGTCAGCATGGTCGAAAACCTATTACAGGGAAATAAAGTCCCCCTCCTTGAACAACAAGGAAAATCACTTTTTTTTCATCGGTAGCACTGTCTCCTGTTTTTATGTTTTTTTTCTTTCTTTTTTTTATACAAATAATAGATATTATCTATATATTATCTACTTATATTATCTGTTTACAGTTACTTATATTATCTATATACAGTGTTTCAAGCCTTGTGAGTTACCAAAACATCATAGAAAGATGCTTAATGGCTCATTCAAAAGCTATTTCTCATATCTACGTGCTTTTTATAAATTCCGTCATCTGCAAGTGCCATTTCTCAAGGGGTGGCGCTAACGGGCTACCAGAACATCGTAGACAGATTTTTTATAGGTCATATAAAAGATATTGCTCATACTTACGTTCTTCCTATAGATTACACCATTTGCAAGTTCCAAATGGCCCTAAAAACGGCACTTTTGGTTCCATGTCTCAAGTGGAAAAGCTGGGGCTATTGGGCTAGCAGAACTTTTAAGAGTTGTGTTTAATGGCTCACTTGAAAGCTATTGCTCATACCTACAGTTTTTTTTTATCAATTCTACCATTCATAAGTGCGACATAGCACTGAAAACAACACTTTGGTGCAGGCTGGTACGTAGGAATTTGTTTCGGGGGAAGCACAAATCCTTCAAACCCATTCTTTTTCTGTGAGAAAAATCAGAAAATTATGGGAAAATTTTGTGCCACTTCTTGAGTGGAAAAGCTCTGAAGTGCGAAACAGGTACTACTGTCATAGTTACGTTCCAGAACCCTTAACTGAAGGCTTACAAGAGCCCCTCCCATTCACTCCGCCTCCCAGTCCTTTAGTAAGTTTCATAAATCGTCTGCTCACCAGTAAGCTACTGTAACATTAGCAGGCTACCACACCATCGTAGATAGAACGTTAATGGCTCAATTAAAAGCTATTGCTTATATTTACTAGGTTTTTACAAATTCTACCATCTATTAGATTTCACAGACTTTCAACGTTAACTAGTTTTTTGGAAGGATTTGCAATGAACTCTTTGTCATGGCTGAGGCAGTAGCTACAACCTAGTAAAGAGCGAACCACGGCCCATAGTAACTTAAAGTTAGAAAACGTTAAAACGGTATTTTTTCTTCTTTTTTTCCAGGCCTAGCGGGCTACTAGAACATCATAGAGAGATGCTTAAGGGCTCATCCAAAAGGTTATTCTCATTTGTACGTGTTTTATATGCCATATCTCAAGGGGTGGGACTAGTGGGCTACCAGAGCATCTTAGATAGATTTTTGATAGCTCATATAAAAAATATTGCTCATTTCTTCCTATAAATTCCACCATCTGCAAGTTTCAAATGGCACTAAAAATTGCACTTGTGGTGCCATGTCTCAAGTGGAAAGCCTGGGGCTACCATAAATTTTTAAAGTGATGATTAATGGCTCATTTGAAAACTTTTGCTCATATCTACGTGCTTTTTATCAATTCTACCATTTGTAAGTGAGATATAGCACTGAAAACGACACTTTTGGTGCCGCTTCTTAACTGGAAAATCTTGGAAGTATAAAACAGTATCATTGTAATAATTATGGTCCAAAACGCTTTTCCGATAATCCACTATTTTTGCAAATGTGATGCACTCATTTTTTAAAGAATATCGCAGGAAGGCTCATTTTAAAGCAATTACTCATATCTACGTGTTTTTTTATATCAGTTTTACCATCCATAAGTGCCATATAGCACTAAAACGGCACTTTTGGTGTCACTTCTTAAGTGGAAGAGTTTGGAAGCATAAAACGGTACCATTGCAAAAATTATGGTCCAAAGCCCTTAAATGGAGGCTTATAAGAACCCCTTACGTATACTCCCCCTCCAAATCCTTTTAGTGAATTTCTTAAATCGCCTACTCATCTTGAAACTAAAAGATAATTGCGAAAACAAATTAACTAAAACTAAAAACTTTTCAACTAAAATACTACCAGAAATTAAGCCTGATTGAACAGTTTTGAATCAACATTCAACCTTAATTCTGCGATGAAGCTTGTGTGCTAGTTCTAATGGCGGTAATTGAGAGGAAGGGAAGTCCTTGCCCCCTTCGTTCTGAGCTTCTGCTTAGGTTTTTTAAAAACCCTTTTTTGTGGTATTTTTATTAGAAAAGGCGCTGTTTTCCTTTGAAAAAAATGGGGGAAACAATCGAAAGTACACCTTAGGGGAATTTGCTTTCAAGTCAAATTTATTAAAAGTGATTAGGTATAAAAATAAGCTTTTAAATGAGCCCTTAAACAGCTCTCTTTTGTTACGGCAGCCTTCTTGTTTCTGCTAGTCAGTAGGCGATCTACAAAACCCTGTCTTCATTATGGCTTTTTCAGGCGAAGTCAACCGCGTAAAAACAGCATTTTGTCCATCGAAAAACAAACATTCCAGAGAAACCTGTATTATTTTGTACAGAATGGACAATAAACTTTTTGTTATAAACTGAAATTTTCGTAGCTGTCAAGGTTGTCCGCAGTATTTTCTATAGGTATCTTATCTCCCCTAGATCAGTGATGATTAGAAATTATTTGGGAAAATAAGTTTTGAACTGAAACTAAGGAGTGACATTTAAACTTAAGACGAATAGAAATTTTTCCGTTTAAACATAAAGATCATGGCAGCCTTGTGTCTACATTCAATTTTAATCAAAACGAGCAAAGATTAATTAAAAAAAAAAAGTTTTTCTGAGGGAAGTAAAGAGCAAAGTTGAAACTTAAAACGGACAAAAATTGTTACTTCACAGCCTATCTAATATAAATCAATAAAACTAGTGCAAATAAACTAACTAATTCTGTTTCCCTATGATTTTAGGAGCATAAAAAGCTAGCGCTTTACAAGGAAATTAAATAATTTATTCCGCGATTGGAATAAAATTGACACATCTCAGTACATCGAAATTTCAGATAGTATCCTAAACAAGATCCGAGTTCCATTTCATCTTCTGCAAAAGTCTTCTAATAAAGACATTAATGAGGTTAGATTAACTCTTGATATATATTCCGCAGAAATCTGCCATGCACTTTTGTGTGCTGAAAAAAGGGCAGTTCCTCTTAAAAAAATACGTGTTGGTACCCAAGTTCCCGGGTGGTCAGGAAATCTAGTGTTGTCTGAAGCTTGTGACCATGCTAAATTTTGGTATAAATTATGGAGAGATTGCCTATGCCCCCGTCAAGGAATAGTCAATGAATTGAGAAAAATGACAAAAAAACGTTTTGCTAAGGAACTTGCCCTTCATCGATCTAAAATGCAGACACTTTATTCCGAGAAGGTCAGGAATTCACCTGATCTTCTGTGGAAGCTATTACCCCGTACTATCTCCTCCAATTTGCCAGACCCGAATGACATTCCATTGTCCGAGTGGATATCCCATTTTTCAAATGAATTTTCTGAGCCTGATCCTGTTTTAGAGTCACAATTTTGTGACGAGCTCTGCAAATTCATTGATGAATCTCCTGACCTTGATTTTGTTGTTACTTGTGACGCTGTTATAAAAGCCATTTCCCAACTTAAAAAGAAAGCGTCTTGTGGGATAGATAAGGTGAGCACTCTACACATCATTAATGGAAGTTATCTATTGGTGCGTCACCTCAGCCTTCTCATGCAAATGATATTTGTTACAGGTATTGTTCCATCCTCGTTCTGCATTGGTGATCTGTCTCCGATTCCCAAAAAAGGGAAATCTGAGCTGCAATGTTCCTCTTTCCGTCCCATCACCGTATCTACTACGACATGCAAACTTTTCGAGCTTCTTTTTCTTGATGAGTTAAGACAAAAATGTTACGTTCCCCCATATCAGTTCGAGTTTCAGGCTCATCTTGGCTGTTCTCATGCTCTTACAGCAGTTTTTACTGCCCTCGCCGACGCTGAATCTTCGGGAGAAAGTATGATCCTCGCCGGACATGACGTTAGACGAGCGTTCGATTCCTTAATTCATTCGTCCATGCTTCTTCATATGGCAAGGCGAGGCGTAAACCGATCAGTTGTCCGTGTTCTCAGGGATTTATATAGGAACCTAAAAGTGCGTTTAAAACTTCCATCCCGTTTTTCCCTGCAGTCGGCTCTTCATCCTTCCCTATATAATTGCATTAATTCTCGTGTGAGGCCAAACTCTTCGATTCCCTCGAATATGCTTGTGAATCTTCAATACCCCATCCTCGTTAAGAAAGGGACTAGACAGGGAGCTATCACTTCCCCTACCCTGTTCAATAATAGTGTCCTGGAAGCGCAGGCAAAGTGTCTTCCTTCATGCATTCTTGGGAGAATAGATATGTCTCTTATTTGTTATGCTGATGACATCCTCAATCTCAGCCGTACGATCCAGCGCATTGAGCAGAATTTCAAAATCCTCAAAGATGAATATTCAAAAATCGGTCTGTCTTTTAATCCTGAGAAATCCGAAGTAATCCTTTTCAATTGGCGAAATCCCTCTACTCCTCTTATAAATATGGACGGTTCTCTTGTTAAACCCTCAGACCATATTACATACCTGGGCCTCCCAATTGGCACGTCTATAGGCCACACACGTCGTTTGCTGATTTCTCACGTTGAGCGTAAAATTAGCATTTCTTACGCTGTAATCGTAAAAAGCAAACTACGTTTCAACCGTTATATTCTAGCATCCATTTACAACGCCACAGCCCTTCCTCATCTGCTTTACATTGCTCCTTTCTGGAGATTCTTTACAGTTACAGATAAAAAGCACCTACGATCAATCTTCTTCAGATTTGCTAAATATCTTCTACATTTGCCCCCTTGGACAAGAAACCGTAAAATTATTCATTTGTATAAGCTAGCTGACCCTAATATTAGCATTAATAAATCTCTATCCCGTTTTCAAAGTAAGTTTAATCATCCATGGTCAACAATTTGTTCACAATAGTTTTTTTATATTAATGTAATGCATATAGTCACTGTTCGTATTAATGTAATGAAGAGTTTTCTTTTGTCATGTGTTTGAATTTTTAATGTGTGTTTGTGTCCTTCTTTTTCTTTTTTTTTTCTTTTTTGTTTTCTTTAGTGATTACTCCGTCTATTGTACCTTTTGTATCTTTTTTTGACGGGCAATAAATGAATAATAATAATAATAA
>JAQQPU010025001.1:0-12298 GCA_029168905.1 Artemia sp. Kazakhstan ARC1039
ATGACTTTCATTAAGAACGCTTGACTTTTTGTGGGTTTTCGTCCCCCAAAATTTTTAAAGTTAATAAATTTCACATATTTGGAATCAGTATAGAAAGCTACTTTTTGTTATATATTATATGGTATCAAAACTCCTTTTTTTAGAGTTTCAGTTACTAATAATGGAACCTATTTATTTTGCAGTTTAAAACAGAACTGAACACATTTTCATAGGGATACTTTCTCAACAGATAAAGGTCTATCAAACGAAATTTTAGAATGCTATTATTAGTGTCTAGCTATGACTACTAAGATTATTCTTAAGCTTTAGCTAGTCACAGCAGCTGATATTTTGTAAACTGGTTTGTCACCAAATCAGAAACATTCAAACAGCAATCCTGAGGGATTTTGAGATTGCACAAAGACTTGATTAACGACCAAAAGAACTTCATAAATTCTCAAGACACGGGGGAGGAAAAGTTTTGGTTCCATTCTAAAGCTTTTCACGTTAACTATTTGCACGTTTCAAATCGGAAGTTGGGATTATATTGTTTCCAGAGTTCAGTGAAAGGCTAACAAATTGCCACTAACGATCTTTGTGGACAGACAAGTCATTAGTTGGAAGGGATACAGAAACAATCTCAACGGGAAAGTTCAAAACTTTCCAAATCATTTAGGTTTCTGTTAACCAAACATCGGTCCTCATCAGGGGTGGTGATTATGATCTCCACACCCTGTGCAACTTTGGGGCAGGGTGCAAAAGCTCTAAGGCGGTGCGCCCTTCGGCAGACTATACTTTAGAGCTAAAAAAAATACATTTTTCATGTGAATAACGTCACATTCAAATGTATTTAAAGAGTAAAAATATACATGATAGAATTGCAATGACATTATACATTGCATAAAAAATGTTGTATTCAGACAATATTTTTCATTAGTGTAAAATATGCCCTTTTGGACGACCCGTAAAAAGATACCAAATTAAGGTTTTAAGCTTCCTTGAGGTGACTACTCGTAACATTTTGAATAACAAAATTTAAACATGACGAGGGGGAAATCAGGATTTCAGAAACTCATAGATGGGACAGGGCCCAAAATTAGTTGGGAATCACTGCTCTGAGGCTGCCATACCAGTCATAAGCGTTTAAAACTTTGATGGTTATAGAGGAAAGGGTATGCAAGGATCTAAGATCAGGCGAACACCACTTAGGTAAGCTCCACCTATTATGCCTATTCTGTGCTCTTTCGAACATTAAGAAGACGGTAGGAAGCTTCCAAAAAAAGATCAACTAAAAAGGAAATTTTACCCAATTATTTCATTTTCATTAAAATTTATTCTATCAAGAATGCCTAACTTTACCTCATAAGTCCAGGTTTTTTAATTCTGAATATTCAGTAGATTCAATTTTAATCCAAATATTTAATCAAATAGATGCATAGTATCAGTGCTGCTAGCAGGGTTTTCTTCCATACGAGCTTGTAATGTAGACATATGTTCCTTACTAGGATTATGGTCCCTTCAAAAGCCCTGGTCTCAAAACGATTGTTATTTTCTATTATCTCATTTGGAAGAAACTACCTTTGCAAGAAAAATGTTTCAGAAATCCTCAGCCCTAAGCTCCAAATTTTGGTCATCTTAAAATTTTACAAGTTTTTCCAAAGGTTGTAAACGCTAATTTTTCGGGAAGAAAACCCAGTTCATGATTTAGCCTACTCTACTCCAAAAGACAAAAAAGATGAATAATTTCTGGCTAATAGTTTAAAATAATATGATCTGGTTAGTTCATGCAGCATTATTTTTTCGTCCAAGAGTTTGAGCTTTATTCGTTCTTTTATCAGTTAATTTTAATCTCCATAACTTTAGAAGTTCAACCGAAAGAAATAAAATTCACAATAATTAACAAAAATTCTGCAAGTCAAGGTTTCTACAATAGCAAGATTTATTCCCGAAGAAAATTCGACCTAGGCCTGCATAGAACTTTTCTGAAAAGTGACCAATCATTTCTACTGTCATTACTATCATTTACTACTTTATCGTCCTTATTTTTATTATTATTTATTCATTATTTCTGCTTTTCTTTACAGAATAACGGTAACAGTTTTAGTTTACTAGAAATCATCTCACCTGAGCTAAATTCCACTAGAATTAAATGTTCTAAGCACGAAATATTAAAGCAGATAGGACTGACATTGATATGGTAGCAACGAAACTACGCTGTCAGCAGTAGAGACGCGTTATCTACACCTCATATTCCGCCCCCCCCCCTCTTTTATGAAATCAATGTCTTAGGCTTGAGAATAGAATTGAGGGTTAATAATCAAGGGACGAAGGATTTCAATTTTCGAGCAGCAGCGGGCAGAAGAGGTGGTGGTTTCAGTTTACGAAAATGCAGGGAAAAGGGGCAAAATATATTTTTCATAGTCTAAGGTAGGGGATTATGTTTTTTCTTTATTCTTCAATGACAGTACAAAATAAAACACTTTGCAATTAAAATGCGAAGGAGAGGCATTTTTCAGAATGTAGCGGGAGGGGCAAAATATATAAATGGACAAACGTAATCCGGCTTATGTTTTTTGTTTTCCGTTGGCTGATGCTTCAATTTTTTTCACCAAAAAGACATAAAAAGACATTTTTAAATAAAAACACCAAAAAGAAGGTATTTTTTAAAGCTGGGTAGGGAGGGGGAAATCTAAAGAGATAAATTCCACCTAGTTTATTCTTTCTGTTTTTGTTCGTTCAACTTTTTTTTTTACTGAAAATACAAAAAAGGTATTTTTCAGTGTAAATCCCTAAAAGTCTATTTTTCAACATTTAGGAAAAACGCAAAAATTTAAGGGACAAATGGGACAAGAGAATCATCCGGTTTTATATTTATTTTTTTCTTCTGGTTGTTTTTTCAATTTTGTGTTTTACCAGGAGGCATTTTTCGATAAAATTACCAAAAAGGTATTTTTTTCAAAACTGGAAAATACAAAAAATCTTTTTCAATATAAATTCCCCAAAATTATATTTTTCATCACCTAGGAAGGGGAAAAATTTCAAGGGAAAATACTAACCTGATTGAATGGGTTAAAAACTAACTTAGACAAACTTAGACTATCTTATGTTTGAAACAAAATATATTATTAGACAGAATACAAGACATTTTTATTGCATTTCTAGCCCGAGCCCCTGAATTTTATTCAAAGGAAGGAGCAACCTAAGAAAATGGTAGGCTATAACTAGGTTTTTCCACTCACCATATTAAATAAAATATACGTTTGTTTGTGTGTTCTTTTTTAGATTTTTACCAGCACCTTGAAGCCAGTACCCTGCAGATTCCCCCAGAAAGTTTGTGAAAACATTTAACTACCTGACCTAGATATTTATTTTTCATTCAATGTTATGTTCTTTGTTTGAAGATGTTACAAAACCAAAAATAACCAGAAAAACTTCATTGCTTTTTTTGAGGTATTATCATTGGAAAATGCCTTTTATGTATTTTTATTAAAAAACTTGGAAAAAATTCCCCCTCCCAAATTTCCAAGATATATTTTGTCCTTCCTTTACATTTCTATGAATGACCCTACTGGAATTCAAAAGTAATATGGACTTTGAAGCCCATGATGTAGCGGCCCAAAATTATAGAAAAAAACGTTTTAAATAGGGGGCTCATAGATACATCTCAGTTCCTATTGGAGTATGTTACAGCAGAGACGTACCCAGGGAGGAGCCTTAGGACCCAGGCCCCAACACGAAACCTAAATTTTCTTAAATTTCTGGGCACTTTTTATTCAAATTATCAAATAACTAATTTTGTATTATTGCCCCCTCCTCTCCGAATTTTTTTCATTATTAGGGCCAACGGGAATCCTGTGTACGTACCGTAATAAGGTATTTCCCACGAACGACCCTTAAAACTCCAAATGCATCGGATACACGCCATAAAGCCACATCTACAAAAAGATGATCGCGTGCATAAAGAAGATTTAATAAATTTACAATGTTGTACCTAATTAAGACAATCAGATAACTGAAAGGAGGCTATAAAAAGCATTGCCTTTGAACCCTTAACAAAAAAAACTTTTCTAAGCAGCTTAGAAAAGTAGAAAACTATCGCAGAAAAAATAATTTTTTTTAACAAATATCACAAATCCTTCTTCACCTTAAAAGCTATTAAACTATAAAGACACTTTTATAATAAAACAAAAAATAGCATTAGGTGTTAACGTATGCATTAAAAAACAATGCAGTAAAAATAAATATGTCACCCATAAGCTGTTCATAGTCCGCATCACAGTAGACAGAATATACCAGTAAGCTTATCGCAGATCATTTCTGGTCTTCGTTCTCGGTGCGAACAAAAAGCTCCTCCCACTTATTTCTGCATTAGCGGGAATGCGGGTTAGTCTGTTTCCGATTGTTTCAATGCACTTTGATGGAAACAATCGGAAACAGACTAACCTGCATTCCCGCTAATCTGACTTTGCCTATGTTTATATCTGCAAAAACGTTCTCCGGAGCACTCGCACCCCGGTCCGGGTTTTTATAATGGGCGAGATAGAGAATGATCATACTGCTAATTCTATAAACTGTGGTCCGCATAATGCATAGAGCGGAAATTTAGTGACAGCTTTGTCACTGACGATTCATGCCGATCGCTGCCGACCATAGCAAGAGAGAGGGAGAGAGAGAGAGAGAGAGAGCTATATTGCATGATAATACAAAGAAGAAAAGATGAACACGTGCATTTAAGGACGGTGCCGTGCAACGCACAGGCATATTATCAGAAGTACTGGAATCTACTGAAGACCGCAAACGACAAAATATCGAACATCCACGGCTCAACAGGCCGAAGTTTGAAAACCCCTATGAAATAAGTATTACGGAAGAAATTTCAACGTGTATGAAAGAAATCAAAGCGGACCCCTTGACCTCAGGCCTTGTAATCAAATAAAATTGGTTTTTATTTGTTGTCTGTACATTCAAAGGTCCCTGAAATCCATGATCCCTCCATCCCTATTCTCTTCTCCAACTTCTAAAAACAGACATAGTGCATATTTCTGAACTAATAATTGCTCCAAGATCCTTTAAGAATGGGTTTTAAATGATTAGACAACCGTCCTAATTCAAAACATGGGATAAATATTTTACATATTTTGTACAAAATGTTTTATTTCTATCAAAACTGGAGTCCTTCCTCTCCCTTCTCGGTAACTCCATCACTTCGTATATATAGACATATCGCAACCTTATTTAGATCTTTCTAGGAAATAGTCCCTAATTTCATCAAAGAAACGCTTCTCAAAAAGTTTTGTATGGATAAGCAACTGTTTCTCATACGGTGTTTAATGCATTTACCGCTTAAGTACATTAAGCCACTTACATTTACCGCTTAGTACAAAAGGCGTCCTGAAATGAACACAGCTTGTAGCCAATATTGTAAAAAAAAGGGTTGGTAGTCTTGCAAAACTTCTTTCCACTATAAGATACATCTTTAGATATTGTTCTGAATTCTTGAAGCTGAAACTTTTTACTTTGACTTATCCCTTTTGGTCAAAAGGATCACTGGTATAGATGGAACTGGTTGACGAAATTGTTTTTCTTCTCCAAATGATCCTGTCATGGGCTAGGGATGTCGCCACAGTTCGGTTGATATAGCACCTCAGGAGGCATTGGTGTTTTTTATCAGCCCATCTGGTGCGTAACCTCCCCCGAGGCTGGTGCCAAGCATTTTCCAGGGATTAAGTTGCGTGAGAATCCTTGTAATGATTCTTGGTGGGAGGTGGGGTAGATGGCCTCATCACCTTACAGAACAGGCTTTTTGCTTGAGAAGAGAGATTTGTCAGGGTGAAAGTCATCAGGATCTCGTTGTTGTGGATCTTCTTTCCACTTGAAGCCTTCGATTTTAGGGCAGGTGCGTAGTTTGAAAGGAATTGATCTTTCTTAGCAGCATCTGAATTGTCACCTACGTCTCAGAAGAGTACAGCATAATGATTGAGACTCATATTATAAATTTGAGTTTTACAGTGGTGAATAACTTTTTGTTTGAATAAGACTGTTCTTGGGAGTTCTTCAAATCCAGAAATTGCCTTGGCTGATTTGACTGAGACTTCATATTTCAGTGTAACATTTGAGGATATAACTAATCAAAGATTTGTTGAACTGTCAGTAGGCTGTCATATCCACTGGTAGACTTGCTCACCATCTTTGCTCAACTATTTCTAACGTCAGGTCGAGTATCCACTCTTTATCTTGTCACTGCTTCAAGCTAACAGCCTCTGTAGATGGTGTGAAAGCGTATTTCTTGAAAGTATTCTATACTAAGCTGATTTTTAAGGGTGTCAGGAGAGCTTCAAAGTGATTGGAGGCATCAGCTGTTTACTACTCGTAAGCCAAGAGATCTTGCTTTAATTAAAAGATGTCTATCTTCTTTGAGTAAAAGAATTTACTTACATTGACCCTTAGTAGGAGTTTGATCCAAGCAAAAACGAGAAAATCGTTGGCATTGCTGAGTTCAGCACCTCTGTATGAGCGACAGTTCGGAACAGACAAGACTCAGTGACGTTAAACAATGATGAAGCGAAACATCTTTTTTATCATGCCTTGGTTGCTATACCACATGTACTTAGCAGCATCTTTTCTCACAAACCATGTACTTTTTGAGCTATCCTAGTGAGTGTTTACCACGCTAGACTTGAAACCCTGAGGACAGGGTTTTGAGTCCTGGTGTCGTTGGTTATTTGATTTAGAACGGGGGCCAATGGTGAGAATCTGTAAGTTCAGCTGGAATTGACCGAGGTCTAAATGGGTAACTGGGGAAATCAGGGCGAAAAACATGGGAAGTGTCGGATGATTTTCCCCCAACCATGAATTGCAATCCTAGACGAAGGCAAAACATCAGGAGATTGGTACCTGCACTACGCAGACCATTGGTCAGCATGTGAAAAAAAAGTTTAAGTATGTATTATGGGCTGATAGGGCTTGGCTTGTGCTGCAGTTGAGTATTCACCTACCATTGCAATTCAGAGCATTGACCGTCACAGGTCTAACAGCTGAATCATGCTGAACAAAGGAGGCAGCGAAATCAGCGTTAAAAATTTTCTTATGCTCAAAGTAATTCGTGCAGCAGCAAAAAAAGAGCTCAGAGGACGATAATGCATTGAAATCATCCTTATTTTTATCTTTTGCCTCGTTATTCGATGCATAGCAGGTAATACCAATTGTCTTCTTAGACTTGCCGTAGAATCTTGGTCTCAGTAGACATGATAAGATAAATTTCAATGGTAGTAGAGCTTTCAAAGCAAAGCTGTTTAAAACGATACTGACCCCCCTCTTCTTCCGACTCCACCAGACCAAAGTAAAGTCCATCCTTCTCCAATATCTTGGTTCCCACAATCGTCCCTTTATATCTTTTTACTATAAGAAGTTTAGAGCCAGGCCTGCTCACAGTTAGAACGTTTGAAGTGGTAACATCGACGCCACCTTGGTTGGCAATGTTCGAAGTCGTATGTCCATGGGTCGGCCTTGGTCCAATTCGAATAAGAGGAAGGGTGCCAGAAGTTTTATTTCCAGTTCTGTTTGTAGCAACTAAGTTCTAGAAGAGGGCACGAGCAATTATGGAACATGCTTTTGTCGTTTCTAAAAAATTTTCTTAGAAAAAAGAACAAATAAATGAAAATGTCTTTAGTTGCTCTTGAAAAAACGTATTTAATCTAAAGTTGAGGGGTAGATAATATTTTCTCTAAGGTATTAGTTAGAAATAATGAACTTATTAGAAATGACGATTTGTTGCGGAAATCACTTGACTGTTTAATGAAGACTAGTTTCATCAAAGATTAATCTTTGACAAATTTTGGTATGATGTCAAGTCAGGTAATATGGGCAAAAGGAAGGGTTACCCGGTTTGGTTGGAATAAGAGGAAGGGTGTCAGAAGTTTTATTTCCAGTTCTGTTTGTAGCAACGAAGTTCAGGAGGATGACTGCTAACCAAATCGCCCCTAGGTATATTTTGTTCTCAGTTAGGTAGGCGCGTGAATCCATTCTGCATGCACCATAATATACGCGGAAGTATACTTTGGGTGAGCACCAATAACTAAAAATAGCTGATATTATGTTGAAAAACTTGATGTTTTTTTCATGATTTTCCAAGCCCATGAGTTCAACAAGTTGTACTAACGAAAAACTAAAGAATTTTTTAGTAGCTAATGCTTGCTAGATTTGATACGTTTTAATACATATCCAAGAAAAAAGTGCTATAATATATGGTCGGAGAAAAAAAATTTTTTGAAATATAAGTAAACTATTTGAAAAAATAAATAAATATAGTTTTAATATATATAGGAGGATAAGTTTTATTTCTTTTTTTTCATTTCTCAATGAAAATTCCCCCAAAAAGGTATATTTCATTAAAAAAAAATATCTCAGACAGAGTTTTCAAAATCTAATCGTAGTAAAAAAATCTAAGGAGAAACTGCCCCTGACCCCTTTCCCCCAATTGACACCCAGATTGAAGACCTTATCACCTCTGTATTTGCCTAAGATGATTTATCTTATTTTGGGAGAGAATGGAACTGGATTTCCATCAACAGTTCTATTGTTATTTTCTAGTTTTAGGACATAGATTTCAGACTCACATTTTCTGTTAGTATGAGGCTTTTAACGTAATTTAAAAAAGAGCTTTAATTCATGTTCGTGTAATGTAAAAAAATAATGTTGAAGACTAAAAGTACTGTACTAAAACCCATTCAAAAGCTGTTTAGGGAGTCCTTGAAGACAATTCAACTGCTTTCAGTCGGGACACGTGTAGAAAATATTCCAGTTTAAAGAAGTAATGATCTAGAATATTCAAATCGACGTAAGTTTTGTCCTAGCCTGAACCATTCAAAAGCAAAAATTGGTAGAAAATAAAATCCAATCCTATTTTCATTTCATTTTGTGTTAATTTGAATTCTGTCCATTGGAGGATATAGAAGCTAAACTTTTTAGCTCTAGTATCGAAATACTTAAAATATTTCTGGATTACCTAGAAAGTATATAATCTTTAGAATTAGCACTAAAAAAGGGGCTACAACTTTTGATGATCTTGGACAGTAATTTTTGCCTTAAAATAAGTTTTCTAAATTTTTGATGAAAGGACCATCAATAAAAAACACACGTTAAAGGCATATCAAACAGTTCGTGGTAACGAACTGTAAGTAAGGAGCGACCCGGCTCAATGGTAACCGAAACTCTAGAAAACGGCATTTTGATACAAATAGATACATAAAAAGAATCAAATTTTAATGCTGATTTCAAAATATAAGTTTCATCAAGTTTAATCCTACCCATCAAAAGTTAGGCGCCTGAGAAAATTTGGCTGATTTTCGAAAAAAGGGGGAAAGACCCCCTAAGAGTTATAGAACCTTAATGAAAATTACACCATCATATTCCGCGTATCAGAGAACCCTACTGTAGAGGTTTCAAGCTCCCATCTACAAAAATGTGGAATTTTCCATTTTTTGCCAGAAGAAAGATCACGGGTGCGTGTTTATTTGTTTGTTTGTTTTTTTGTTTTCTTTTCCCAGGGGTGATCGTATCGAACCAGTTGTCCTAGAATATCGTGGGAGGGCTCATTGGAATGGAAATTGAAAGTTCTAGTGCCCTTTTTAAGTGACCAAAAAAAATGGAGGGCAACTAGGCCCCCTCCCACGCTCAGTTTTTTCCCAAAGTCACCTGATCAAAATTTTGAGATAGCCATTTTGTTCAGCATGTTCGAAAATATTATAAGTATGTCTTTTAGGATGACTTAATCCCCCTAAGTTCCCGGGGGGAGGGCTGAAAGTTATGATCTTTACCCAATGTTAACATATAGTATTGGTTATTTGGAAGTATACAGACGTTTTCAGGGGAGATTTTTCCTGGTAGTGGGGGGGGGGTCAGGGGTTATATGAGAGGATCTTTCCATGAAGGAAGTTTTCATGGGGGAAGGGACATTGCTATGAAGGGGACGCCAGACTTCCCAGCATTATTTAAAAAAAGATCATAAATTTAATATAAAAAAACAAGTATTTCAACTGCAACAGCAGCAACATCGAAACTTTAAACGAACAGAAAATATTACATATATAATTGGGTTCACCCCGTAGTCAATGCCTCGCTCTTTAAGCCAAAGATTTTTTAGTACTTTCATAAGAGCTATTTATTCTAATTAACGGCCTTTGTGATTAAGCGGTCATTTCTAAAGAATTGGAACAAAATTTGAACTTTCACTTAAAGAGCAAGGTATTGACTAGGGGGCGAACCCCCTAATAAACGTATTAAAAATATATGAATATAGAAGTTCGTTACGTAAGTTAATTCATAAGTTACGTATATTTATTACTAATAAAAACGTTCGTAAATAAAATTAAACAAGTTTCGAGAAAGCCATTTAACTAAATAAAAGTAAATTAATATGAACATTTTGTTTTAATTATTCATGTACGGTGAGCCAAGATCAAAACCTGCATTTATTCAAAAACGTTCAAAAATTAAATAAAAAAAACAAGTTTTTTAAACTGAAAGTAAGGAGCGACATTAAAACTTAAAACGAACAGAAATTATTCTGTATATGAAAGAGACTGTCCCTTCCTCAACGCCTCGCTCTTTACGCTAAAGTTTGACTCTGTCTCACAACTTTATTTTTTAAAATAATAAAAAACTTTAGCGTAAAGAGCGAGGCGTTGAGGAGGGGACAGTCTCTCTCATATACAGAATAATTTCTGTTCGTTTTAAGTTTTAATGTCGCTCCTTACTTTCAGTTTAAAAAACTTGTTTTTTTTATTTAATTCTGGTAAAGACGATAATTGACGAACAGCTCAACAAGGGAGTAAAGGTAACATTACTCCATCCACACTGTTGGAGTGTTTTCTGTCCGTTAGAGATTATAGGAGCTCAATTCTTCAGCTCCACTTTCAAAATACTTAGAATACTTCTGGATTACTGAACACGTAAATAGAATCATCGAAGATCATGTCGCAAAGGTAGTAATGATTGAATCTTTTCACGGATTTAACAATTGAGGCATTGAAAGTGGAAAATCCGCAGGCTGGGGTGTAAATTTCCTTTGGGCTTAAAATTAATGATCTATCCATGAATGGGCTTCTGCTTTTCGTGTGGAACTTCCGTATGGTTGACAACCGTAAATCACTTGACAATGTGAGGGGGATGACAAATTTCATTAGGGTAAAATGATATCTTTCAGGAAGAGCAAGATTTTTTTTAGGTTTAGACCAGTGTGTCAGCTTCTCTTCTAGTTTCTCTTGAGAGAATATGGCTAATCTGAAATGCCAAAACAGTGGATTTTAGGGTCAAATATTTAAGAAGGGGAGAGGGGTCCTCTGATCACTCTCGATTAGCAGGTCCACCTTCTAAGATAATTTACGCATTGAAATACTGTTTTTAGCTATCTGAACCCTCCTCCGCCAATAAAGTGACCTACCATCCATCCATCATAATTACTGACATAATTTTATAAAACCTTTAATGAATCGGCTTAGTTAAACCAAGCATTGAAAAAAAAAATGTCCATATTAACCATTAATCTTATATGGACTACGTTAATTTTCAGGAACGAATGCGATACCGTGCTGCATTACTCTCTGCAGCTGGGAAGTTCAATATAGTGTTTTGATATTTGTAAGGCAATTGGCTATCTAGAAAATGGTAGAAAATGCCACCTTCCCGTGGTGAAATCTTTTTAGTCATTCAAAAAGAGCACTAGAACTTTTAATTTGCGTTCGAATGAACCCTCTTCTATTATTTAAGACTAGAAGTTCAATACAATTACCCGTGGCAAAAAACATACAAACACACAAAAATTAATTATAAACACTCATCCGGGATCTTTCTTCAGGGAAAAATATTTTTTTTTTACATTTTTGTACTTAGGAGCTTGAAACCTCCACAGTAGCATTTTATGATATGGTAAATTGAATAAAGTGTTCTTCATTAAGATTACTTGTTTTTTTTTGGAAGGGAGGGGGTGTTTCCTTCTTTTTTTTCAAAAATCAGGCAAATTTTTTCAGGCTTGTAGCGTTTGATGAGTAACATCAAACTATAGATAGATATTTATTGCAAAACAAAAGCCTCTTTGGGCCATGGCAAAAACAAACACAGTTGCATATAAAGTCAAAACACATGATAATAACATATATAACAATAACTAAACATAGCCCATAGCAAATAAAAATAAAATAACATAACAATTGAAACACAAAAGCACACATAATACTATAAAACTAACTCACACAATTACACACAATGTCACACACAATAATAATAATAATAATAATAATAATAATAATAATAATAATAATAA
>JAQQPU010025003.1:0-12294 GCA_029168905.1 Artemia sp. Kazakhstan ARC1039
GGGACAAGATGGACGTAACTAAAATAAGGAAATAGGAGAGATGTGCCTATGCAAAAGCAAACAATAAACTGTTTTTTTTTATTGATTAATTTTAAATAACTTTTTGTGGATAATTTTTAAAAGTGCCATTATGGTATTATTATCATTTATTTGAAAACCTGTAAGCATGTAAGTGTTGACCAACACAACAAAATAAATAAATCAACAACACAATTATAATTCAAATAAGACAGCCGAACCATAGTTGACATGATATCTGAGCCGTTCAAATAGGGGGGGGGCAACCACTAAGGGATTGCTCACTTTGATCAAACTTTTCACTTTGATTTGGTTTATTTTGTTTATATTTGAGTCGGAAGGGGGGCCCTGTAATTGATTTTTGCCGGGTACCACCAGCCTTAGGAACGGCTCTACCTGATGCCTTGTTTTTAGTTTTTTTTAAAGTTTTGAAAGTGGTATTGTTTGAAACAGTTTGAAACTGGTAAAGTTTTGAACTGGTATGACCGCTATTTTAAAACTTGGATACATTTCTTTCATTGACATTCAACTTGATCAAAACAGAGTATCACTTAAAATTCTCCAACTATTCCTTAGCTCAATTCCACAACGACTTGTCTATGGGCATTCTATTATCAAATATCTTCAGATTTTGTGGGTACCGAAATCGAAGCTGCTACCCAACATCAGACCCAAATAGTCCGGACCCTGTAACTGAAGAACAGATTCTAGTTTTACCCCTGATTTACATGCATGACTTAAATACATACCAGGAAAAACATTATTATAGAATAATAAGAAAAATTTAAACAAACTTAGCTTTTTTTGTGCATATTTTGGTTTGAAGCAGAATTCACCAGCATATTTTTCATAAGTTAATAAGTTATAATTTAAAACAGTGCCTAAGAAATTTAAATTAAAAAAATTATCCAGTAAAATTCTTCCGTCGGGATATTTCCCCCGGACAATACCATCCTCGCTCCGAATTCCCCTCAGAAAATTTCTGGCTTACGTTTCTGCCTGAAAAACACTCATTAGTGTGCTTTTATTTGAAGACAGCCTTGTTTTTATTGTATTTTTGGTCCTTTTTGAGGTTGTGGGGGAATCCTCCCCTATGTGGAAAATATTTTTTAGACCCCTCCAATGGGAAGTTTTTCATCGCAGAAAGTTCCCCAATGGAGAATTTCTCCTGGTGGTAATTCCTCCGTGGAGATTTTATCCCATGGAAAACCTCCTACCCCCCCCCCCCCCATAGAAATTCCCCAGAGAACTCTAACTCTGCTTAATATTTCCTTTGGACAATGCCGCCATAGAATTCTACATCTAAAATGGGGTCGCCAACGAGAAGGTAAGATAAATAAAATGAATTTCGTATACGAAATTCTAGAAAACTCCCCCCGTGTATAATTTCCACTGGAAAGCTCACCCCTGGTTACTTCCACCCCAATAGGATATTCCCCCGTAGAAAATTTATCCCCAGAAAATCTCTCCCTCCGTCTTTGAGAAATGTAGGCATACTTCCCTATAACAAATACCATATGTAAACAATCGGAGAATTTTATAACTTAGGACCCTTCCTCCGGTAGCTCTGGGGGGGGGGGGGGGGTATGTCATCTCCAATAACATACTTATTGTACCTTGCCACTATATTGAACAAAATGTCTGTCCTAAAATTTTGATCAGACAACTTTTGGGAAATAAAGGGTGTGGGAGGGGGGCTAGTTCTTCTCTAATTTTTTTTTCACTTAAAAGGGGTACTAGAACTTTTAATTTCCGCTCGAATGAGCCCTTTCACAATATGCTAGGACCATTGGTTCGATATGATCACCCCTGTAAATCAAAAGAGAAAAAAAAAAATAAACACGTATCCGTGATCTTTCTTCTGGCAAAAAATTCAAAATTCCAAGTTTTGCAGATAGGAGCTTGGAACCTTTATGATTTTTATTAAGATTCTTTGACTTCTAGGGGGTGTTTCACCACTTTTTCGAAAATCCAGCAAATTTTCTCAAGCTCGTAGCCTTTGATGGATATCACGAAACCTAATCAATGTTATGTTTGGAAGTAGCATAAAGAGCCGATTCTTTGGATATGTATGTTCATATCAAATTTCACTTTTTAAGGCCCAGCACCCATGGGGCAACTGTTTCAAGACAGCGGTTGGAAACTAGTCTCATCTGCAGCTGGTTTACGACCAGTTTACAACCAAAATGAAACGTGTGTCCGCCCACGGACGCGACTGGTTGTGGATCAGTTGTGTTTATCTAATTGAGCAATGCAGTGTGGTTAACTATGTTGAGTTCCAACGAGGAAGACTTAATTAATTACTATGAGTACCGCAGGTTTCGTCGAGTTCAGAGGGAGTATTGGGTCCATCCCTGTTTGGAAAAGAATGCAAAGTCTCATCTCTTCTTCAAGTCCGTAATGCCCCCCACCCCTAAAAAAAAAGACTAAAGCGAACAGAAATTATAATAAATAGCCGAGTCAAACTCAAAACGAGCAAAAATTAACATTACTAGGGCTGACAATCCCCATGCCTTCTCAAGACCAGAAAATAACTTAGGCTTTACTGAAAAAAAATGACCGTGGATTTTCAGTTTAATATACCTATACTGATATTTATTCCTTAAAATAAAAACTGAGTAAAAAAAAGTGAGTAAAAAAGTTTTTTACTTTTTTAAGTAAAAAGTGAAAACATTTAAACATATTTTGTTTTCAGTAAAGCGCAAATTATGTTCTGGTCTTGAGAAGGCATGGGGGTTATCAGCCCTACTAATGTTAGTTTCTGCTCGTTTCTAGTTTGACTTGGCCCTTTATTCTAATTTCTGTTCATTTTGAGTTTCATTTATTTATTGATAGTGATTTGTGGTAGTTTTACGCTTGAATGATTGCTCATTTTCATTTCTGCCCATTTTTGGCTTAATGGAACTCTTTACTTTTCTTTGAAAAGCTTGTTTTGTGGAAAAAGTTTTTTCAGATGAATTTCTGTTCGTTTTTTATTGACAAAGTTGTCTCAAAATTTTGACTATAGATAGATAGATAGATAGATCGTGTATTTCAAAAAGCCCAAGAGCCATATACACACAAAAAATATGAAAATAGAAAAATTACAACAGAGCAAATTACAAACACACATTAACATGAATACATAGCGAAAAATACCTTCAGGTAAAATACCAAAAAAAAATAACTTTAATTCCATATAATTAATAATAATTAATTGTAAAAACATTTCCTTCTTTTTAATCCCTTCTCTATGTACGCACCAATACGAAATATTGTGGTTGGATTACTACTTTGTAAGATATTTGGAAGCAGCAAAACAATCCCATGTAAGTAATTTTCGCTTAAATCAGAGAGCACCGGGCACTTTCGGAGAAAATGGTCCAAATCTTCGTCCTCATCCCTACAAAGAGGACACACATACCGACCATCAGGATGTACTATCCCCCTGTCGAACACCATTTGTCTACTCTGGATTGGAAGGCAGTTCGCCCTAAGCTGAATCCATCGACATAAAATCATAGCCGGTAAATTGAATTTAAAATAAATTTCCTCTCAAAAACTAGGTTTAACCTGATTATAATGATTCAATGTAGCAGAATTTAAAACCAGCCCTTGCCAATACTGAATTTCTTGACCCTCTAAGATAAATCGTACCTTGCTTACTAAATTTGTTGGTAGATCAGGGGAACCAAGACCGTCATTCCATAAGTAAGCCATTCCCACACTTACTAGTAATGACCTAATTTGGGATATGTGTATCCCAATTTATATGTGTTTGGGAAATAAATCGGCTTGAGAGACGGGCTGACTGCCCTCCAATCTCTTTTTACCCTTAGAAAGGACCCTAGAACTTTTAATTTTGAATCGAATTAGCTTCTTTAAATGTTTCAATGATATTTCTAGCTATTATAGAGTGGTGCTGCCTATGATATTGCTTATATGCCTTTTTGAAAACCTGCATGTATACAGTTTTTCGTTTAACTGAAATGCCCCCTAAACACTTCCTAGAAGTTTCTCCTTAATACTCTTAGCGTCATTAGTTACAGTAACTGTAGTTGTAGTACTAAAAGTATACACATAGTGCCTTCTGGCTAGTTCAAAATCCCCCACAACTTACTCTTAAAGATCTAACTTAATAATATAAGTTATTCTTGAGATATTGCTTTGTCACCTTTTTGAAAGTTTACATGCTCAGTAGTTTGTTTTGATTTAGTTCAGCGTCCGCCTGAATATTTCTTATATTTGATTACTGAAGACATTGTTAGATTCTCTTTGGACTATTGGCAACAAAATGGCTGTCTCACAATTTCGATTGAATGTGTTTGGGGAAAAGAGTATATCAGGGAGGGGGGGGCTATTTTCTCTCCATTACGCTTGACTCTTAAAATGGAACTAGAACTATGCATTTCCAATTAAATGAGCCTCCTCTAAAGTTCACAAGACCACTTCTCCATAAAAACCTTACATCCCCCCGGGGCATAACTCAAAGCCCTTATCCCCATACTTTGGGAAGTTGTGTCAACCCCAAAGACCGTGTGATGAGATCTTAAACAAATGGCTATCTTAAAATTTCTATCGGATTCATTGGGGGGAAATATGACGTGGCGGGGGGGTATAGCTGCCCTCCGATAAATTTGACTCTAAAAATGGCTCTTCAATTTCCAATCCAATGAGCCCCCACCGAAGTATACACAACCACCGTTTCCATTAAAATCTTAAATGCCCTCGGGGTATACCTTACAACCCTTGCACTGAGGACTGTGAGGGGGTTCTTATCCTTAAGACATAATTTCTGGACTTTTAAACTCCGTCAAACAAAATAACTGTCTCGAAATTTTGACTGGAAGTGTTTGGGGAAATGATTGGCGTGGGGGGGGGGGGTTTACCCTCCAATCACTTTTGACTATTAAAGAAGGCACTAGTCTTTTCAATTACCAACCGACTGAGCCCTTTTCGAAGTTTCTACGACAACAAATGGCCATCTTAAAATGTCTATCGGATGCGTTTCGGTAAACTACAACGTGTGTGGGTGGGGGGGGGGGGGCTTTTTGCCTTCTGATCACTTTGACTCTAAAAAGAGCACTATAACTTCTGATTGCCAATCCAATTAGCCCTCTTTGAAGTTTATACCACCACCATTTCTATAAAAACCTTAAATGCCCCCAGGGCGTAACTTACAACCCTTGACCTAAGGGCTATATGGGGTGGGGAGTTATATTTAAAGATATAATTTCTGGACCTTTCAACTACACTGAACAAAATGGCTATCTAAAAAATTATGATTGAATGTGTTTGGGGAAATGATTCGTGTACGGGGTAGGGGGAGGGGGGCTGGATGACCTCCAATCACTTTTGACTGTTAAAAAGGCCAGTAGAACTTCTGATTGCCAATCAAATGAGTCCCCTCTGAGGTTTATGCGACCACCCTTTCTATACAAAACTACCCCCTGTGGGGATAATTATATCCCCACAGGGCATAATTTAAAACCCTTGCTCTGAGGGTTGAAGGGGGGGGGAGGGGTTTCATTCTCAAAGTCATAATTTCCGGACCTTTAAACTACACTGAACAAAATGGATATCTGAACAAAATGGATTTTGTCTTGAGATTTCAATTATACAGCACTGGAAGTGCCGATCAGACCAGGTAAGCCCCCCCCTAAAATTCAGCCTATGGGCGCCCATGCCTGGAAACAATATATTTTTCTCGCTGGAAGTTTATAGTTGTACAGCTCTTCATGCTTCTGCACTTCTCCTGCGAATTTCCCGTTTAATTCCTGGTCTGACATGTTGGGAGCCAAAATAATCGGACACTATCAACGCGGTAGCTTCCAAAAATGTGTGGGACAATATTTTGCAACGCAACTGTGACCACGGCTGGAGGCTCATACGGAACGGGTTTTAGACTAATTGGAAACCAGTCTTATCTTGATTGCCTAGTGGGCGGGCCCCCACTCTACTTCAAGCCCATGGTCACAAAACAGTTGCGTGCGCAATTGGTTAGCAATCCTAGTCTCAAAACAGTTGCCTCGTGGGCGCTGGGTCTAAGAGTTACCGTTATTATTGAGCCGCGTTGCTCCTTACTTACAGTTCGTTACCACAAATTGTTTGAAAATGTTTATTCCTAGCATTAAAGAACAATCCTAGTACGTTTACAAATGAACTGTAAAATTATAATATTTGAAGAGTAATTTAACCTGGGCGTACTTGGAAATATCTGCGTTACGGACAAATTTGCTCCTTAAGATTGCATAATGCAGCATAACATTTAAAGTAATGCTAGTGTGAAAGGTTCTACGTGTAATATGAAAACCCCAAGATAGCCTCCCTTTTTAGGGTGAACTTCCCAAGTTTCTTATTTAGAAATGGAGGGTTTAAAGGCCCATTTCATGAAGAATTACAAGAAAAGATATTTGTAAAAGACTTACTCAATGTTACAGCAAACATTGGAAACATTATGTGTTTCTTCATCATTGCGCTAACTACGACTGTTCAGATCTGTCGGAGTTTTACCTTTTATATGCATTGGAATTAAAAAAAAAAATATTTTCAGTCACGTTTTTCATTTAGCAACTCCTCAGATTTCAGGAAATGACTTCATGTACCTGCCTCGGAATTTCATTTTAATTTGAACTCAATTTTGTTTCATTACTTTTTGTCAGGTAATAAAAAAAATTCAAGGAAATAATATAGGATTTAAAGAAATAAGTTAGAAAAATCTTTTTTTCTTGTTCGGTAACAATTACCATGAGGAAATAATGATTTCTTAAATAACTTAAAACAATAAAATTTGTTTGTCAAAAACATTATTCAAATATCAGGCAGCTTATGAAAATAAGATTTTGCATCATAAGAATATTATTACCTCTAAATACTTTTTAAAATCAAGGGCTAGTAGTCACATAAAGTCTCACCCATTTTTTATTCAAGCTCACTAGATATGACCCCCTCCCCCAAAGAAAACCAAATCACAACGATCAATTCAAGCTAGCATATATTTTCGGTCAATTTTGTATCTGCTCTTTCGATCTGCAGCTACCCAAAACAAAAAATTAAAGTTTTATTAAAACTAGTCTTATATTTTGGAGACTTTTAAGAATATTCATATTTATCTTTTTAAATACCAGGGGCTGATAGATCGTAGAATACCTGTGGGTAGATAGATGGATGAAGGGGAGTTTGATTGTTTGTTTGTTTAAGTTTTGAATTGGTATTGATGTCAACGAATGGGTCCAGACATTAGGCAGCTTACTTTTTTTTCTTTCTTTTTTTTTGAAAATGTATTGTGCCAAGTTATCTTAAAGTTGTGGTGAAAGACTAAGGACCTTTGAAAATAATCCTTTCTGAGCTGGGCATATTCTTAACGTTGATAGGTTTATGTGAGACTTTTTTAACGTCAGAACATTCTTAGTCACTTTTTAATTTTCCAGGATACCAGCTTATTGTAAAAAATAGAAAGACATGGCACGTGGAGGTTTAGCATTTCTAGTTAAGGAGCATCTTGTGGCTAATGTGAGGGAGGATTAATCCAGTTGGATAGAAGGTAGGGTTGAAACTCTTACTCTTGAGTTGGAAATTGGTGGGAATAAGATTTTGATAAGTGAGGTATATAAGCCACCGAGTATACAATGGAAAGAGTGTGCACTTGGTTTTGGTCGAGTTTTGGATGAGTACTTTCCAATTTCATTTGCATTGGTGATTTTAATTTTGATCTTTTGTGTTTGAATAATGATAATTTAGAGTTTTTTACCCTTATTGTTAGTCATGATCTATATTCTGTAGTAGGAATCCGAACGCACGTTACTCAACATTCAGCAACATTAATCTGTAACATATTTGTTCGATCTCGCCTACTTGCTACCTTTTATGCTGATGTAATAATTTGTGAGTCTTCATTTTCCTGTGGTGGCACTGATTTCCTTCCTACGTACACAAGAGCCAAAAATAAAAAGGGCAAAGAAAAAGCTACTAAAAAAGAGAATATTGATAGATTTAGGCAAAAACTGAGTGTTCTTTCGTGGCAAGATGTTTATGATGAATATGAAAGTCCATCCGCTGCATTCGATAAGTATATAGGTATTATTCAACCGATATTTCATTCAACATGTCCAATGAGGACTGTCAAGCTGAAGAAGAATACTCCCAGAAAAACCATGGGTAACCCAGGAGCTTCTTCGACTAATTCAGAAAAGAAATTATTTTTATATACTTTATATGAATTCAGAGTCACAGGAGGTGTTCAATGGCTTCAAAAAACTTCGCAATGAAACTTGTCGGCTTCGCAGATTTTGTGTTCAAAATTGATATGGGATGAAATTTGAAAATATTAAAAGGAACACGAAAGGTACGTGGAAAACTATTAATGGATGATTAAATAATGGCAAGAAGAATGAAAATACAGCTAGCCCAAAAGTTGACGATAGAATCTTTGTTTTAAGGAAGGGAACTTCTGATGTTTGGGTGAGTATTTTTCAGAAATAGGTGAATCGGTAAGTGAAATTTTGTATAATGATAGGAGTAAAATTACCGAACCTTTTAAAGATGAAAGACGTTTGGGGGTAAACATTTGGGGGTAAACATGAACATTGCTGAAACTAATATAGAGGAGATGAAGCAAATAATAGGATTTATGAAGTCAAATTCTTCTGTGAGTGATGGTCTCAATCTGCAAACATTTAAATTAGTAATAGTATTAGTTTGTTGACCTGCCTTGTATATTTGATTAACTTATCACTGAAAAAAGGGTGAGTTTCCTTCGTGATTAAAAGAGGCCATGGTTATCTCTTTGCATAGAGGAGGTCTGAAGACAGATCCTTAGAATTTGAGACCGATTTTGATGTTGTCTTTGTTTTCAAAGTTATATGAAAAGCTCATGCATAAAAGATTGTATAACCATCTGAATCTATATGGATTTCTCGTATAAACCTAGTTTGGATTCAGGAAAGGCCATTCTATGATACATGCAGTCCACCATTTCACAGAATTTGTTAACATTGCGGTTGAAAGTGGTGAGCTAGTGCTTTTAATTTTCATAGATTTTAACAAAGTTTTTGACACTGCTGTTTTTAAGATCTTGTTGAGCAGGCTATAATAATTAGGTATTCAGGACGTATCTTTGAATTGGTTTGAGTCTTATCTTGGAGGGAGAACACTTAGAGTGAATATTGATGGCTGCAAATCATCTCTCTCTCTCCCTCCCTTTCTCTCTCTCTCTTTCTCTCTCTCTCTCTCTCTCTCTCTCGAAACTGTGTTTCGCGGAAACACAGTTTGGATTCAGGAAAAGCCATTCTAATGCGCTTGAACATGTTGAGTTAGTGCTTTCAATTTGCATAAATTTTAGCAAAGCTTTTCAAACACTTGTTTTTAAGATCTTATTGAGCAGGCTACGTTGTTTAGGTGTTCAGGATGTATCTTTGAATTGGTTCGAGTCTTATCTTGGAGGGAGAACACTTAGAGTGAATATTGATGGCTGTAAATCAAGAAGTTATAGAGTCCATTGCGGAGCTCAAAAAGGTTCGGTGCTTGGGCACCAACTTTACCTAATATATGTAGATACCATGCGATTTTATATTCCTGGGACATTAACCACATCATTTTGGAAAAATTTTTTGATTGAAAAGGCTAATAAAGCCCTGCTAAATTCAAATACCTGTTAAAATTCAAACCCAAATCGACCAGAAATTACTATTAAAGAACAAATAAAACCCAAAATGAACAGAAATTAAAGTGAACGATGATAGAAAACATAGAGATAGCAGGTTCATATAGCAATAGTTCATGTAGATTAATAAATAAACCTTACAACGAGTAAAAACTAAACTGAATATTCAATTCAAACTTAAAGTGAACAAAAATTACTATAACAAGTTGTTTGGTTACTGACCTTTCCCCCTTTCCCTTACACTATGACTAAAGCTGGTTACGTCATTTGCGTTTCATTGAGAACAATGTATATCTTGAACACTCTAATTTTGTTTTTCAAAACATCGACGAAAAATAAATATAAAATCTCTATAACAATCAAGGCGACTGGAAAGAGCTAATGAAAATAAACTGATTATTCTACATATAATTATATTAATTCCTGAAAACTTAAAGTTGTAAGCATAAAAAAAATTCTTAAATATTCGTTTTTCAGTAAAGCGCAAATGACGCAGCAAGCTTTAGTCTTTAATGGTAAGGGAAGGGGGAAAGGGTCAGTAGCCAAACTCCTGTTTGTAGAGATTTTGTTCGTTTTCTATGACTGTTTATTTTAATTTCTGTTTTTTTTGGATTTCATTCGTTCTTTAATCGTTATTTTTTGTCGTTTTGAGTTTGAATTATTATAGGAATTTATTTCTGCTGGTCTTAGATTCAATATGGCGCTTTAATTTTCTTTGAAAAACTTATTGTTCTGAAAGTTTTTTTTTTATTAATTTCTGTTTCTTTTTTACTGTCAAAGTTTTGGTTCATATAATGAATATTTCTGCAGTTTTTCATGTTTTTGGCGTAGGCTAAGAATTAAAGTATCCGATTCTAATTTAATAGTTCTAATTAGTGGCTTTTGATTTATTCCAACAACCCTTCAACATTCCCGGACATTTTCAACTAAATGTCATTAGCCGTTCCTGGGATATTTCAGATAAGCCCTTCTGACAGCCAAGATGCACCTAGTATCATTTGATTTAATATTCTGACCCATAGCCGCTCCTAAGATATTGCAGATATACACTGTTGATTACCAGGATGCATAAAGTGTCTTTGGATTTAATTAAAAAAAAAAAACCTTAAGGATTCCCTGAAGGTTCATGCACTGTCCATCATGCTCTGAAAGCTTCAAATTAATATCCTCAGTCGTTCCTAAGATACTGCTGATGCGCCCTTTTGACAATCAGCATGTATATAGTATGTTTTGATTTTGTTCAACATCCCTAACATTCTCTGAAAGTAGATTGGATAGTTTACAATACATGCCCCGGGGGCTGTGGGGGGGGATGTAAGTAAGTAAGTATGACGGCACTAGACCTTTAAGGTCCAAACCAGCGGTGCTGATCTCCGTTGCGTGGTACTTCAGCCAGGAAGTGCAATGGGGGGCTGGGGGCAAGTCATCCTTTGCTTTCGCACACCCTTCCTGCTTACCTTCCCCAGATTTCTCCAGGTACCCATTTAGAGCTGGTTCGACTCTGGATAAGCTTACAGAGTCACACCACTGACCCGCGTTCCAAACCAAATAACTGACCACGCCATGGATCGAACCCGTGCTCCTTGGACAAAGAATTCTCAACCCAGCGCACGTCCACTTAGCCAGGACGGCTGTGGGGGGATGACATCTGCCAGAGCAAAGGTATTAGACCTTGTGACTATTTTGAATAAAATGGCCATCTAATATTTCTACCAGTGTCAAGGGGGAGTATCTAAAAGGACAAGAAGAAGGGGGAGCAGGCTGCTCTCCTTTCCTTTTTCAACTTTTCTCTCTACATGATTTGAAGTTTGAACTTATTATTCCTTAGATATTGCTATCGTACTCTTTTGACAGCCCTCTTGCATATAGTGTGTTTGGATTTTGTTTGACACCCCCCATCCTACATTTTATAAAGGTTTAACTTAATACCGTTAGCCTTTTTAGAAACTCAGTATAAAGTTATCCTCTTATATCAAACAGTTAGTGGTAACGAACTGTAAGTAAGGAGCGACCCGGCTCAATATTAACCGAAACTCTAGAAAACGGAAGTTTGATACCAATAGATACATCAGAAGAATCAAATTTTTATGCTGATTTCAAATATATAAGTATCATCAAGTTTAGTCTTACCTATCAAATGTTACGCGCCTGAGAAAATTTACCTTATTTTCGGAAAAAGGGTGAAACAACCCCTAAAAGTCATAGAACTCTAATGAAAATCACACCATCAGATTCAGCGTATCAGAGAACCCTACTATAGAGGTTTCAAGCTCCTATCTGCAAAAATGTGGAATTTTGTATTTTTTGTCAGAAGAAAGATCACGGATGCGTGTTTATTTGTTTGTTTGTTTTTTTGTTTGTTTGTTGTTTTTTTATTTTCCCAGGTGTGATCGTATCGATCCAGTCGTCCTAGAATATCGTAAGAGGGCTCATTTGAACAAAAATTGAAAGTTCTAGTACCCTTGTTAAGTGACCAAAAAAATTGGAGGGCAACTTGGCCCCCTCCCACGCTCATTTTTTTCCCAAAGTCACCCAATCAAAATTTTGAGATAACCATTTTGTTCAGCATAGTCGAAAACCTAATAAATGTGTCTTTGAGGATAACTTAATCCCCCACAGTTCCCGGGGGAAGGGCT
>JAQQPU010025005.1:0-12292 GCA_029168905.1 Artemia sp. Kazakhstan ARC1039
ACGCTAAAGTTTGACTCTGTCTCACAACTTTATTTTTTAAAACAATAAAAAACTTTAGCGTAAAGAGCGAGGCGTTGAGGAGGGGACAGCCCCTTTCATATACGGAATAATTTCTGTTCGTTTTAAGTTTTAATGTCGCTCCTTACTTTCAGTTTAAAAAACTTGTTTTGTTTATTTAATAATATTAAAGGTTCCCTTCGCCCTCGCCTTTGTCAATGCTAAAATAAGGTTATTAGCATTAGATAAAATCAAGTTTTGGCATTAACTGAATATCAGAGTGAATTATTTCTCAATATGAATTCGAAATTACCGTAAAATGTGACATCTTATAAAATCAATAATTTTGCTTGGATGCCAAAACTATTATTTGTTTATTATTCAAATTTGAATTAGTAGTTTTGCCTACTTCCTGAAACTTTTATCAACACACCGGAAACAGCTGTTTTCTCCTTAGAAGTTGAACTGCTAATGACAATTTTATTTTTGCTTTAAGAAGAAAAAGTAATTCATTTCGAGTGCCTTATTACTTCTTCATTTGTATTGGCACATTTCCAATTTAACTCTAGAGTACTATTGCCAATCATCTTCGAGTATCAACAAACAATTACTCTGCTACGTGTTGGTTGAAACGTATTATATTCTTTGAGTTTTGGGCAGTAAATGATATCACAGTATTTATATTTAAACTAATATAACATACCAATTATTTGTATTTCAACTCTTCCTCTTTTCTGACAAGCTTTACGTCTCCAGGTATGTCAAGAAGGGCTCTCTAGTCCTTTAAGGCCAACTAAATACGATTGTGAATGGGGTTTGATACAGATCAATTCCTTTGTTTTATGCATCCATTGAGCCTGGTTCTTGAAAGATATGTAGTTTTTATCCACAAAACTATTTTTATATGCTCTTTCCAAAGCGTTTCCACCATAAGATGATCATAAGTGGATGTTTATCTTGTATTTATCTTGTCCACTTTAGAATACGTTGAAAAACAAGGAACCTCCTCAGGAATTGGTGACCAGATGTACTTCAAAAAGACAGTCATTATCCCCTAATCAAACGTCACTAGCAACAGAATCAATTTTTTTGGCAATAATAATGTCTGCGCTACAACCTTTTTCTAGATCCTCTTGAGTGGTGTCAGATGTGCTTTAGAGCCCTAGAATTAAGTGAGTAGTATATGTACCCAGGGGCCATCTAGTAGGAGGGAAAAAAAACCCAGGATCAAGGAATTAATCCCAGGTTTCTCATGCAAGAGGATCAGTTCCAATCAATCTGGACGCTTCAAGAAGGATAAACTGAAGTGAATCCCAGGAGACGATATTTATCAGTCCTCTTGGTCGATTCATTCTTTGAATCAATTCTTTGAAGATGAATTTGAGTTAACAGCCCAGAAGTTCTGTTGGAAGTTCAACGACTCCATATTTTCCTTGCTGAATTAAAATTAACTAACCAAGAATCAGGTTTTCTTAAGTCTCCAAAGACCTACTTGAATGGATTAGGAAGGATTAAAAATGAGTTTTGCTCTTTGAGATGGCTGCATGGCTGTTCTGTCATCGGCGAATAGGTTTTGAGGATTCACAGGGTTGATCCCAATACAATCAGATACATTGATATAAACAAGAAAAATAGTTGGACTTGGATATTACCTCAGGGACCCTACGTTCAAAAGGTAGTCAAAAGAATGTGAAACTGTCAAGAATAACCTTCACATAATGATTATATAAAGTACCCTAAACCATATTATAAAATGCAGCAAGATGTATCAAACCTATACTGTCAATAAAAATGGATTACCTTGTTCTATGTCAATACTCCACTAATGGCTAATCCAGAGATAAAAGAAATAGGAAAACCCTGGGACACAAAATAACCCCTAGAAGGTCCCCATTTAGAGCTCAAGAATTTTTTTCAAGACAACAAAAAAAGAGACTGGATGTCATAATCCAAAGAAAAATTGCCTTTTTTCCAAGATTAATTGATAAACTGCAAAATTAAGATTCATTAAAAGCCAAAGAAATATTGTTCAAACATTACCTGTTGTATGTATGAAAGAAAACCTGGAAAAATGAACATTTAAATGCGAAATAAAACTGCAATGATGTTATACACACTATCAATTATGATAACATAAAAATAGCATCACATATGCAAGTTTTGTATCAAACATAGAACTGATAACAAAAAAAGCTTATTATTTAGACTTTATCATATTATGGATCAAATCTATCTTAAAAGATAAGCAATAGCTCAAAATAAATATTTGGACGCAAGCAATGACGACAACTTGAGAAATTGCATTGATAGAGTTCAAATTAAGATTTGGGGAAAAATTGTACGTATTTTTAAATTTAACCCAAAGTCAAAAAGCGTTTTTTCGAGCCTTTCTGTTAGGGAATCGGCGAATTACAATGTTCAGGATACTTCAAACAAATATCAAACAGAAGGAACCCAAGCTTTGCACCAAATATACAATGTCAAAGAGTTGACCGTCAAAACGTGAAGGAGTTGGGCTCTTTTGAAATCACCAGATAAAGAGCCCAGAATGGAGTTAACAATCCTATAATACTAGGATTTGGGAGTCAGCATCCATTATCTATTGCTACCACTACCAACAACTCACTGGAGCATCAAGCCCCCTGAGGGCAACACAGCTGCACACGCTCCTTCCCCATCCCTATCTATTCAGTCTCCCTTTTTACACTCTCCCAAGAAGTCTCCATTTCCCTTAAATCTTTCCTTATGACATCCTTATGACAGCTGCCCAAGAAGGATGATCTTGGGCAATCTGTCATCCTTCATCTGCAGAATGGGTCCTAGGCATCTCAGCCCTTACCTCATTATAGTCCTAGGAAAAAAAATTGACCCGAATTTTTCATACACCTTACTGTTTGAGATATGGTCAGTCAGTCGGGTACCCAGAACAATCCATAAGGATTAAAGAGACAGTTTTGTCTCCTATTCAACTCACCAGTGACATACCACCCATTAGACAGCTCTCCATCAATGAAAGTTATAATGTAATTTACAACTTGCTTTTAAGTCCAAATTTTCTGTTTTTGAGATCTTTGAGATTAAAACTGTATTACAAACATTTAAATTTCAGCATGTGGTATAAATTTTTCAGTGACTATAATTTTAAAAAAAAATCACCTATAATATCTTGCCTTACTGATCACTAAGGATTTGTGGGGAATGGAAATTTGTGGTCACATGACATAAAATTCTGATCAAAACTTACATTTTTTGCAGATGGGTTTTTTTTCGACATTAATTACCAAGTATGGTGAAAATAAAATTTGATTGTCTGAATGTATTAAGAGAAACTTAGACAAACAGACATATCTTGAAAAAAAAAACTTGGAAAATAGAGAATCCAATTTTTAATGAATAATACTTTCATATGCAGTTTTTGGAAGTAGGGGGCACAAAATTGGGAAAAAAGGGGAGGAGTGAAGTGGAAACCAACAAAAACAATCTTAAGTCTTACAATCCTAAACAACTTAAATAGGTTTAATTTTCCTTTGGATGTGTTGTTGTCTTTCAACAGATTTTAATGTTTGAATTACTACGGATTTTTTTTCAATATTGACTAAATTAGTTTTCTTATTAGTTGCAGTTTTTCAAAACTAAGCAATGAAAGTTTTTCAAAACTATTAGTTTAATATTTCAAAAACAATTAGTTTTGCTTAATTATGTTCACAGCTTAAGTAAATTATACAAAGTATGCAAGTTCTATGCAGGCAAACTTGAATGTTGTTTTTGTAATTTAAGTTTTGTATATGCAAAACAAGCCACTATAGACAGCTTAACAACAAATGCACCACAGTGGTCTGATGTTATTTGATTCCCCATGCTTTTATAACATATTTACTAGCTCATTCCTACCGATTGCATACCAGTCCCCTCCAAGCCCCAATCACTAGATATAGTCTTGTCTTAATACAAAAGTTAGCAGTGTTGTTGATTATATTAAAAATTCAAATTTGGCTTAGAATCTTGATAAAATCCTAGGAACTGCCTTATCAAGACCAACAGTCCAAAAGCAGTAGACTAAGACAAACTGAATTTTTTGGTAAACTACAGTTTAGTGGCTTTTTAGCAGTGCACTAAGTTGTTGAGTTGTTTAGGATATTGACTTTTCATGAACAAGGAAATGGATGTTGTACTAAGTGACAATAACTTCCAAAAACAAATCAACAGTCCAAATAAGGGCACTGGAAGGTATTTCATCTTCATTCCTCTACTGTCACCCTAATTCAAACCTAAATTTGGACAAAATTCCAAGTTGTGGCTCAAATACTGAAAACTGCTTTGATAAGACCTAAGGACTAATCAAAGTAGATTTTTAGGTCGCACTAGAAAACATTTTGTTTCATATACCTGTCTACAGAGAATCCTTTAAACCTGGCCCATGCCTAGGGAAATTACAGCAAAAAAAACATCTCAGTCCTGTATCCATTCCTGATAGTTGCATTCTTGCATATAAACAACTCCCCATGTTGGTCACTAAATTTATGCTGCAAGGATGTTTTATAAGGGTAAGACATATCTTCACAAGACCTTTCAAGCTTTACAATTAGAATTGGGTGGGGACTGGATTTTGAAAACTTTCTGGACTCTAATTTGGATACTAGATCCATCCTTGAGCCTTTCAATCATGTTGCACAGAACAATTTTAGGAATAGTAGCCCTACTTCTGTTTTTTGTAAGTTTGACCTGATTATTCCTTTTAATTCAAGTTGAGTATCAATTCTTAATTCTGCTCATATTAAGTTTGAATTATGGTATGACTTTTATTTCTTTTTCTCTTTGCTTTTCTCTGAAAATTCCTTTTTTTGGAATATGCTTTTCTTAATTAATTTTTGGCTGTAATTGAAATAGTTTAATTGTTGTGTTAGGAATATCTCTAAAGTTTCTTGTCTACTTAACATCACTTTTTTTTCATTCTTCTTATCATGTCTTGTTTTTTTCGTTTTGTTTTTTGTTTAATGTAAACAACAACACTTAAAACAAAGTGTTGCATTGTGTAAGAAAAATGAATGCGAAATATACAAATTTTGAATAATATAGTAAAATCATAGAATAAATTGAAAAAAGTTAATAGCATAAGATTCCAGTTGACGAGTTTTTCAGTAATGAAAACCATATAGAAGGAAAGGAAATATACTTCTTCTTTGGAAAAATAGCACTTTGAGTCTAAAAACAGTCTCCTTTCAGCTTCATACAAAAATTTTTCATTGGTTCATATGCTATGAGCATTCTTATTCTTCTTTACAATTATATTTCAAATTAACCAAACTGAAGCAGGTTTTAGGGTCATGTCAACCATGCAAAACTAAATTATTCCACCTTAAAAACAAATAATCTCCCAGAATAATAACATTCTTTCTTCATTTCCTGGCAGCTTGATGTTAAGTAGTTTGCTTATGTCTAGGGGTGGGAACTTTGTAGTTTTAAATAAAATACAAAAAAGAGAATTTTTCAATAAAACAATATTTTGTTTCCCAAAATATAGAAGATGCAAAACATATAGGGAGAGTGCGGGGGGGGGGGGAATTTCCCCATCCTAATTGATGTCACTGGATATATTTCTACAAATTCTTCTAAGCCTTGTAAATCAAGATTTAGCAAAGCTATGAGGTTCAGAATACTTTTCTTGGCCCTTATTTGTGCAGCAGAACTAGTTCTAAAAATTTTAATTATACAAAATAAAATTTATCCAAGTTGATCAAACATTGATCAGATACTTCTGCAATCTTGTGCCAAAACTCCTTTTCTGAATCAGAAACTATAATAACCAAGAGTTTAAAATTACCTAGTCAAAATTTTTTCCACATAAAGTGATTGCTACCATGACAATTGTGCCCAGTTCCCCTAATGAGTCAATATAGCAATGGGTTGGTTTGTATTAATTTTTATACTTATTTCTTAGTAACAGTTGGTTCAGAATAAAAAATAACATGGCAATTAAAAAAAAATCAACAAAGTTTACCCATTGCCTAAGGCTACATTTGGACCTGGTAGAGGAGACAGGGATGCAATTGTTTTTGTTATTATGTTGCTTAGTTCAGGAAAGTAATCTTGGCACAAGATTATGGTCAAGGTTACTTAAAGATCACAAATGAACAAAAGAAATCTACCATTTGGTTCTTTATTTAATGATCTCTCCACAAATGATAATTTATGTAGATCAAATTTCACCCCCATCCTACCCCAATGAGGCTAAACATTACACTAGGCTATATAAAAAAGTTAGCTGATTTTTTTTTACTGGTTTTATAGAAAAACTTTTAAAAAATAATATTAGAAGATAAAATTAGTATACCTATACCAGTTTCACTAGATCTACTAATTGCAGTCAACTTCAACCTGCCTAACATCACTTGGAAAGATTGTTTTCCATATGTCTCATCTGGTCCTACAAGCCCAATCATTGACATTATTCATGATGCCCTTCTCCACAAAATTGTTGACCAGCCAACACATTTCAGGGATGGAAAGCAACCAAGCCTTCTCAACTTGGTATTTCTCAGGAGACCAGAAGCTCTCTTGTCCCATGTTGCCATTGATATCAGAACAACATACCTCTGAATAACAAATTGCTACATTGAGAAGACCTTCATTAATTATGAGAAGATTAGAATGGATCTTGGCAGCATTGCATGGGACAACATCTTATCTGGCTCTTTAAACAGCAATGGCAGTGCTTCAAAGAATTACTTATGAACAAAGCAAATCAGTAAACATCAAACAAATTTGTCCCCAAACCAAAAACACTTCCAACAATGATAATGGAGATTAAGAGAGAAATCAACTGTAAAAGTAGACATTGGAAGAAATACAAAAAGCATCAATTCCCTGAAAATAGAGAGAAATATTCCAAAAACCAGAACAAACTTAAAAACTTGAACTGGGCATTCACATGAGGTTTGAATCCAAACTCGCTGGTGAAGCCAAGACAAGCCTAAAGAAGTTTTGGTGGTATGTCTCTAGCCAAGACCACAATAGACAATGTATCAACCAACTCATAACAGAGCAAGATGGAAAAGTTAAATAAACTAACAAGCTTGCTAACTTACTGAACCTGCAATTTGTCTCAGTTTTCACCACTGAACCTGATATCCCTTTTCCTTCCCCACCAAACTATGACATAAAAGACCCAATGGAAAGTACCTTTGTATTGTCTACTGATATCATTAAATTTTTACAAAACTTAAATGCTTTCCAAGTCACCAGGACCCAATAATATATATCCCAGACTACTAAAAGAAATTGCAGGTTATAGCAGACCCCCTCACAAGAATCTTCCAGACATGACTTACCTCTAGAGAGCTACCAGAAGACTGGAAAGTTGCCAACATAATGATGGTATTCAAAATAGGTGATTTTATAAAAAAGTATGAGAATTATCAACCTATTAGCCTAACTTTGGCTGTTGTTAAGATACTTGAACACACAGTCAATGATTCAATTCTTGAGCATTTAACCACCAAGCATGGATTCCAGTCAGGAAAATCAATCAAAACAAACCTATTGGAATTGTATGAAGTAATTACAAATTGACAAACGACATCCAGTCAACCTACTGCTGCTAGACCTTACCAAGGCCTTTGACAAGGTACCCCATGGTTGACTGCACTCAAAATTATCTGCTGCCAACATCAATTCATTCCTGATAGACTGGGTAATGAATTTCCTTATCAACTACAAGCAAAAAAAAAAAACATTTATTTGAGAGGTGGCAAGCCAATCTACTCTGATGAGGCCATAGTAATGAGTAGGGTACCAGAGGGAACTGTACTAGGCCCAACCATTTTCCTGATGTACATCAATAATATTTTCAATGATAATAATAAGACCAATATTTTCAAGGATAATAATAACATCAATCTTTTTGGCATTGCAAACCCACAGAACATCCAATACAAGCTAGACAGGCTACAGGATTGGAATCAAGACTGGCTTCTCCAATTCAAAACAACCAATTGCTTTATTTTGCACCTTGGACCCTACAACCCCATGGCTACCTACTCAATTTCAAATCCTATTCTACAAAGATCTATCTATCTTCAAAAAGCTTTTGATTTGATTAACCACAATTTACTCATAGATAAACTTACAAATGAATTCCACATTGAAACTTTCCTTGTTAAGCTTGTTGCCTCTTTTCTCTCTAATAGATCTCAAACAGTTAAATATCTAAATTGTTTCTCAGATCATCTCCCCATATTTAATGGCATTCCTCAGGGGACTATTCTAGGCTCTCTCGTATTTTCTCTTATGATTTACAGCCTTTCAACCCTTTATGACAAAAGGTGGAAATTTGTTGATGACAGTTTTAGAGATATGTCATAAAAACATGTTTAGCAACCCAATGGGCATACTCCAAGATATTGCCTGTGAGGCCTCTTCCCTTGACATGACAGTTAACCCTTCTAAATCTGCAATAGCTTCAGTAAGTTTCCATAAATCCCCTCTTTTTCTTGCTCCAATTCCTCCTGAAACCTCTGTCACATCTCTTAAACTTCTTGGTGTTACAATTTCTTCCAATTTGAAATGGGATGCCCACATAAATAATATTCAACAACAAGCAAACTCCTTGCTTTCCCTCCTTAAACTTTTAAATAAATTTAGTTGCCCCCAATCACATTTACTACAAGTATACATTTCTTTTATGTGTCCCATATTAGAGTATGCCTGTCCTGTGTGGCACCCTGGCCTCTCAAATGAAGCAACACAAAAAATTGAAAATGTCCAAAAGAGAGCTCTAAGAATTATTTTTGAATTATTTTTAAAGAGGGCAAGATACTATATTTGCATTTGTTAAATATTTCAAAACTAGAGACCCTCAAGAGACAAAGAATTAATTTATGCTTCCGTTTTGGTAAGTTGGCACTTTTGAACCCCTGTACTGCAAACCTTTTCCCTGAATACCATGTACCTGTTAGAAATTGTCCTCCATGAACTGTGTCCCAGCCTATTCCCACCTTATCTCCCATTCTTTGTACTACCTTGCAGTATAAGAAATCTTTTATCCCTTTTTTTACTGATATAATAAATAGTTGTTAATTTTTACAAAATTTTTATCTTATTTCTTACATGATAAAAGAAACAGCTTGTTTTTCTTTTTACTCTTTTTTTTGTTCCCTATCCCCTTTTTATGTTGTTTTTTAAACATTTGGTATGTGTATATTATTTATTTTTTCAGTTTTTATCTTTTTAACTAGTTGCCATTTTGCAGTTTTTAATATAAGTGACAAAGGAATCATATAGCATTCCAATATTTATTTATTTTTTTGCATTGGTTGCCAATTTTTTAGTTGTTGGGCTTTTGTTATGATTTTCTTTTTTGTTTGTTTTATGGACTTCGAAATTCAAATTCTGCCCTTCAGGGCTTGTGATAGTAATTTCTCAAAATAAATATCTCTATCTCTCAATACTTCAAAAGACCCTCCTATGCCTGATCACTTTGTTGGGAGGTTTTTCAAGTTGGCATTATAAACTATATATTGACAAAAATTAAGTATCCAGAAATTAAGATTACTTATAGGAAAAATATCAAACAGGAAAAAAAATAAATACACTATTTGTTTCCAATTCAAGTTCTTTACAAATATAAAATTCACTTATGTCAGAACTAAATCCTAGCCCCCTCCTCCTACAGAAGCAGAACATAGCCCTAGGCTATATGCAAAGTTTTGTTGTTGTTTTTTTCAAATTGGCATCCATAAGGATGAGCTTAGTAAATATATCAGACCTAAGCTTTAAATGTAACTAGTTCATAAATGAAATCTAGTACCCAGATTATACTCTTGATTTTTTTAAGGCTACTTTAAGAGAAAGCATTAGTTCATTTGACTGGTGGCATAGAATATATTTAAACGCATGTGATCTAATCCTCCTGAATGTACAGTTTAGGTCTAGGGCAGAAATCAAACATTAAAAAACCTCATTAGAATCTCTATTAAAATCTACTTCTAGACACAATAATTTATGTTATTGCATCCCAATCTGTCCCCCTCTAATTGGGTCAGATTCAACCCAACACTATATAGCCTTCAAGAACTTAAGATTCTGCCTATTTTTTTCAAATTCATTTTATTTACAAACCATAAATAGTACAAACCACCTTTTTATTAGAAGCCAGGTAGCAGTCTAAGATACAGTCTCCTCTAGAGGAAACACTATAAACAAGAGTAACTATCCTTCACTTCCCTGATTGATACCCATTCCAAGCATAATATTTGCTAGGCTTACTCTGAAAATCCACTACACTAAATTATTCAAGTAATACCCACTTCTCAGGCAGTGCCTAATCTTGGACAAATATTTTGACTAAAATACATCTTTCATTAACACAGAGAGTAGGTTTCTAATATTGGATACAATAGATAGTTTTAAATAATTAGGATTGGCTAAAGGTTGGGACTGAGCTAGCTAGGATTGGCTGATTAGTCTTAACCTACAATCTAGGCGAACTTCTCTCTTAGATCAAATAAAAGTTACCTTTACATTGTACCCTACAATTATTCTGCTTAACAACACTTGCTTAGATTGGATATATCCATAATAGTTTCTACCTATGATTTAAATAGCCTTCTTTGTTCTAATTTGAAGTTCAGTCAATTTAATTCAACTTTTAGTGCATTTAGAATTGTTAATGCAGCATATAATTGAAGTATTTCAGCCTTTCACATACTTATTAAGAAAATTTGGTAAAATTCTATCCCCAGGGTTTCTTACTATCTTGAAAGACAGTTGAGTTGGGTAAAACTGGCCACAAAATATACCCTAAAAAGATAATGTGTCAACCCTTTTCTTACTTTACATTATAATGTTTTTAGCACTTTATTTTTAGGGCTTAGAAGATTGTATACATTGCAGGTTTATACATACCTGAATTCTGACAAAAAATTGTATACCCTGATTTTGAGTTTTTCATCTATTTTTTATTGGCTTTTGTTTTTGGAAATATAATGCCTGTTATTTCAGTAGAATGTAAAATGGAATTGAAGTTTTTTATCCAAGTTTAAGAAATAGATATTTAGATCTTTTAAAGCATAGCATATATTAAATAAATAACCTAACCTAACTACCTCCCCCCCCCCCTACAAACCCCAAAAAACCACAGTTTAATATTGTATATGCAATGAAAACCATGCTATCATTACCTAGTCTATAGCAGTAAACATGTCAAAAACAGGTTTTATCATTGTCTACTCCATAGTAGTTAACCTGAGAGGCCTGCATAATGCATCAGTTCTGGGTTAGGTTAGAAGAACAAAATTTTCAGGGATGGGTCTACAGACTAAAGTATGTCCTAGTAAGGTATTTTGAAGTACCTACAACCACTCCTTCTCTATCTAGAGGGTCCTGACCTTTAAAATTGTTTGTGTTATAAAAGTGAAATCTTACAAAATAGATCTTCTGCTTAAATGAAGCACAACAAAACTGTTTTCAGCTTCACAACTTTGCTCAATTCTAACTTATGAGTTTTTAAACATCTACAAATACATTTCCAAAATTTAGAAAAAAAAATTTACAGATATGGCTTGAAATTCTACTCAAACAACAGGAATTGCATTTTAAGAACCAGAGAAAACCTGTGAAGTAGAAACATTTTGGTAAATTTTTGGGCAGTTCATATTATTGACTTACAAATAAAGTAAACATACTACTCAATGCCTTTTTTTATGTTCATTATGATTTTATGCACATTATGGGGGTGGGGTAATGTTTAAACTTACCTTGCATTTGCATCAGAAATAAACTTTACCCCCACCCCCATAATGTGCAAATACATACCCTGAATTGATATATATAGGGGTGGGGGTAAAATTCATTTCCAACAAAAATGATTATTATATTCATAATGAACATAAAAAAGGCATCAAATGTTATGTTTACTATATTGGTAAGTCAATAATATGAACTGCTGAAAATTTACCCACATTTCTAAGAAATAGAAAACAGAATAGGGTTAACATGGAAGCCAGGCAATACCTTCTCAGAGTATATTTTTGGCCCTGGATTCATACCTGGTAGGCCTAGTTTCATTTTCCTAACCTAACCCCTTTCCAAGATAACAAGAAGTAGCTAAACTAGAATTTTACCCTCTTTCTTTGGTATTTGTTTAGCCTTGTGACACCTGATAAGGAGACATGTTCAGAAAACAATTCTTACTTTAAAATATGTATAATGATCCTAGTTCTTATATTATCCAATGGGAGAACCTTTATCATCAAGTCTTTTCTCTAAAAATCCTCAAAAGAGAAAAAGTTTCCAAATA
>JAQQPU010025006.1:0-12291 GCA_029168905.1 Artemia sp. Kazakhstan ARC1039
GAAATGGTGGGCGTGGAAGGGATGTTAGTCGCCTTCCAATCACTTTTAACTATTAAAAAGGACACTAGCCATTTAAATTTCCAATTGAGTGAGCCCTTTTTGAAGTTTCTACGACAACGCTTTCTATAAAAACCTTATATGCCCCTGGGCATAACTTACAACCCTTGCCTTGAGGGCTGTGGGGCGGGGGTTGTCATCCTCAAAGACCTAATTTCCAGAATTTTCAACTACATTGAACAAAATGGCCATCTCAAAATTTTGATTGGATGTGTTTGGGGAAAAGGTGGGCGCGAGAGGTGGTTAGTTGCCCTCCAATCACTTTCGACTAATAAAAGTGCCCTAGACCTTTGAATTTCCAACCGAATGAGCCCTTTTTGAAGTTTATACGACGAAGCTATCCATAAAAATCGTATATGCCCCCAGGGCATTACTTACAATCCTTGCCCTGAGTGTTGTGGGGGGAGTTTCCTCCTCAAAAACATAATTTCTATATGGAAATCAACTACGTAGAACAAAATGGCTATCTCAAAATTTTGATTGGATGTGTTTGGGGAAATGTTGGGCGTGGTAGGGGTGTTAGTTGCTTTCGAATCACTTGACCCTTAAGAAGGGCACTAGAACTCTCGATTTCCAATCAAATGAGCCCCCTTTGAAGCTTATACGACGACCCCTTTAATATGAAATGTCTCATATTAAATATAAATAATAAAAATAATAATAATAAAACATTGGAGCCGTATGACCTTTACGATAGGCAACGCTATAGCGGTTTTTATGATGGGAAATAAGTTTAAGCGACTTTTTTAAGTTGCGAAAGAGACTGCTCGATAACAGATGCCATTTTCTGCCACAAAACAACGATTTCAGCCAAAAAGGGCGATACTTATCAACCTACACTACTTTCTTTTATAGTTTTTGCTATTTTTTACTTCCTATGCATACACCAGGCAATACGGCTCAACTAGCACTTCAGTATTCTCGAGTAGGCTATCTACCTACTCCCCTTCCCCATCCAATGAACTTTATTGACATTTGCCAAGTGTTGTGAGATCCATGTAAACTTGTTCCATTTTATTTAGTGTTCAGCGTTTAGTGACAAGTTTGTTAAGCGTTAATACAAGTGTATAAGCGACGTTTGGGAGGGAGTGGGAATGTAGAATCTTAAGATTAACAAAGAGATAGTCAAGAAATAAACATGTCGTTTTATTCGCCGTTCATTGCTTTATCTAAATGTTATATAATAATCATTTTATTCGCAAATATTGGCCGAAAAGTCTGAAGAAAGTTCACAGATAAAATAAATAAAAATATCGCTTATTCAAAATAAATTTCTCTGTTAAGTGCCTAGAAAAAACAAATCTCTTTCCGGACAGACTGGTTTACAAATTTAGAAATATTTAATTATATTTTATTTTGAGATTGAAGATCAAGCGATAGAAGAGCTGTCAGAGTTTTACGGAGTTGGTTCTCACTTTGATGAAAGGGTTTGTGTTGAACGTGTTGTCACGACTGTAATGACACCGACTTGGTTTCGATGATACTAAGGTAACTTTTAGATGTCACTAGTAATAATTCACCATCCTTGGAACGATTAATGGGCTATTCGAGGATTTAAAATGGATTCCGTTCCTTAGAACAAACTCTGTTCTGGAAACCTTCAGTTAATTAGTGTGTCGATGATGATTTATTCAAAGCTGTTCAGAAAAAATTAATAACTGTTAGAAAATCACGAATAGCTCGGACATCTCGAAACTAAACTTCGTTGTGCCGTTTTGAATATTGATATCTTTTAGTTTTCAGCACTAGAGCGACTCGAAACTAATATTGATAAAAGTAATACTGAACTAGTCTGATAACGTCTCAAAGTTTCCCGTTGATGTTGAATAGATCCGGACCTTTTTTTGTATCCTAAAATAAATATTTTTCTAAACTTTTCGGAGAAGTAGGGAAAATAAATTAAGAAAAAAATTCAGTATTTAGCTGTATAGAATTTTATTTTTATTTTTTTTTTTTTTAAGCTCTAAATAACCAAAAGGAAGAACATGGCAGTTGGTGTAAATATACACTCAACCCAGAAGAATTTGGCTTTATTCAAAGGGTTATATTTCTCTTAAAAGAAAAGAAATGATTTTCTATGAACTCTGGCAGATTATTCTTCAAGAGAGAATTTCAAAAGATCTTCCAGAATTTTTCGTGTTTTTTGTGAAAATATTAAAAAAAAAGTATTTACGATATTTAGGCTGGGGGCGTTTGAGTACTTTGCGACGAAAAAATTGAAGATTCAAATAAGGCATTTTTCAAAATCTCTCGGGGAAGAGAAATTGCGAGTCCTTCCTCCTTCTCCCAATTGGTTAATCCAAGGGGTGGGGCGTCTAGAAAATTTATCCTCCGACTTTCTTCATTAGTTCAACCACGGATACTTTGTAGCAGCCATAAATATTTCCTTCTTAGGATTTCCTTAGGATTTTCTGGTAGAGGCCGTACCATCCATGTTATTTACTGTGTTTTCCCAGTAAAACGGTTTTTGAAAGTAAGGATTCCATATATACCCATTACACGGATATGCTCGTGTTATCTACATTATTTTGTTGATTTTCCTGAGCACCGAAATTAGGAATCGGTATATTGAATTTCTTGAGATTGCTTCAAATTTTTTGGGTACCGAAATTATGAAGTTATTGCCCCAACTTTAGATTCATAGAGGCCTGACCTGAATAATGAAGCACCGACTTCAGTTCTGCCCCAGATTTCGTTTAATAAAATGGAATATAGTAAACAAACAATAGCTACAGTTTTGTAANTTAATAAAATGGAATATAGTAAACAAACAATAGCTACAGTTTTGTAATTATCAGTTACAACAACCTCTAGAATGTTTGCAAACATCCAAAAATGTTCATGATAACTCATTCGGGCTGAGCCAAAGTAGCCTAAGTCTAGGATTGGTCACAGATCTTGCTCTAGGCTTAGCTGGACTTCTAAATTAAAATTCATTGCAATCCATGTGCCATACTATGAAGTTCGATCCTGCCTTTGGTTAATTCAAATGTTAGAAAAATACGGCTTTCAAACGAAAACAAAGAGCCAAGTTAGAACTTACAAGGAACCATAATCATCCTATGTGCTGGGAGACTACAACCCTCCTTAACCGTTCGATTTTTGGTGTTTTATTTTTAAGTTGATTTTTTTAAACATTTAAAGTTTAAAAAAAAAAAATATCGAGGTTTCTATAATATTGCTCCTATGTTAAACTTAGAGATTTCATCCTTAGAACATTCGGGTAAAAAGTTAAACTTTAGCCCAAAGATTGATGGAAGCAGAATGGAAGCATCCATCAATATTTTTTCCCCTCCTGTTTATTACGATAAGGTCAACTATTTTTTTAACCTTCTTATTTGATTCTTTTTTTTAACCTTCAGTTTTTGTTAAAACTTTCTATTCTGCAATAAGATGAGAAGTGTCATCCTTTCAGCAGCTTTATTTTACGTTTAGCCCAGATATATTCCTCTAAATGAAGCGAGTCCAGAGAGTAAATCACCCTTCCTTTATATCTAATGAACTTTTCATAGCTGGCAACGCTGTTCATGGTGGTTGTTTTTGAAAAAATAATAAATAATTGTGTGTAATTCGGTGTGAAGAAGGGAGAGTTTGTGTGTGGAATTTAGAGAAGGAGTTAGAGTGAGTCTTAGTGTTTAATTTGGGAGTATTGTTTATTTATTTTTGTTTGTATTTAGTGTATAAATGGTAGGAAACCGTATGAGTCACCTGTGACGTAGCCGGAAGTGTCAGTGTGCAGGGTTGCCGGCTATTAAATTTTGGCTGGGGAACCTGTGAGTCTGAATTTTTTTTTGGCATGTAGGGTTGCCGTCCGGTAAATTTTGGCTGGAGAATTTGCGTGTCGAAAAGGAAGAATAGGTAAGTTGAGTGTTGGAGAGTAAGTTAGTGTGTGAGTGTGAGTGTAGAATTAGGTGATTGTTTTTATTATTTGTGATTTTTTTTTCTTTTTTTTGTATTTGTTTGTGATTATTGTTAAGAGAAAGTAAAGGAAGTGTGAGTGAGAGTTTGATAGCGTTTATTTATATAGTAAAAATAGAAAAGAAAAAAAACTCATAAAAATATTGAGTTTGAGCTCAACAATGTAGTTCTTTAGGTTTGACGCACCCTCCCTCCCCACCGCCCCTTTACTCATAAAAAAGATCCACTATTGCTCAACAATTCAGTGTGACTGTGCTATATTGTAAAACTGTCAGCATTACTGAATAAACAGTCTATAAAAGCTCTTCATTTTATAGAGACTGCATAGACTGCTTAGGAACGGATGTGCCACTGCTTGATGGTGTGGCCACTGAAACTTAGAGGTTATATAAATAGCTTTTCAGTAATTCTAAACCAATTTACAGTCTCTGAGTTTGTATTGGTGGCATTATGACCGTATTTGCCCAACACTGTTGTATAGTGGCTCCCAAATGACAGGACTCGGCTTTATGCTGCTAGGTAGTTTCTTTTGTTGCTATAATTGCTGGTTCGACACAATAACTCCGGTGCGAAATCTGCTGATGAGTAATATAAACACGTATCAATAACCACCCTTCTCGGAAAAAATACCAAATTTCATATTGTTTGTAGATAGGGGCTTGACATCTCTGGTATAGGGCTCCGTTTAAATCGAATGTGTAAGTCTTGTTTAGATAATACATATATCTGGGGATCTTTTCTCTTTTTTCTTAAATTTTGCAAATTTTGAGTTTAAGTTTTTAACTTAGGTTTAAACTTTTGGAATTTCATATCTATGTAACCAGCATGAAAGATAGCATCTTTTTGCATATATTTGTTTTCTAAATTTAATTGTTCAGAGTTTCAGTTTCCAATGAAAAGGGTCGCTCTTTACTTATCGTTCTCAGAGCCATAGACGGTTTTATTTTGGACTGCTGATTTTACTTCCGTGAATTGAAAGGAAATGGAAATTTGTTAGGAATTTGCCTAAATACCGTAAACGACACTGCAGTTTTTGTGATAATATAAAATCGATTATCCTCCCATTTATTTTTAAACCAGATAATTATGTTTCCTTTTCCCTGCTATTTCGTTCGTGCCCTTAAAAGCACGCTTTATTTTAATTTTCAAGTTGATTTATTGGATTGTTTTCACATTTATTTCAATGGTTAATAAGAGTTTGGTAAGTAAGCATGGGGATATTATATAAGTGAAAGGAAAAAAAAACATTAAAACATTAAAAGCATAAAGTGACGATAAATAGACATTGCACTTAGAATACGTATTCGATTTAGTCTTTCTCTGTAACTTATTTTTCTTTCTTCTCTATGGATTTTCTTTTTAGGTTGTCGAGGCTCCCAGTGTGTTTGAAGTATTTAAAGTTCAAATGTGATGGTAATGGTTCGTTTTATTGTCTTGTGCTGTTATTTATCTAAAATGGGACGACTGAATTTTTATTTTTGAAGTGTGTTTCGAGTAAATTCTCGTCCTGTAAATAAAAAAGCTTTATTTACATAAATTTTTCTTGTCTTGTGATGACTTCATCTGAGGTTCTACAGTTTCTTGTGAAAGCATCCTCAAGACATGTAAAAGAGACGTGGTAGCATCATAGACTTTAGTCTTGCTAAATCTCAAGTATTTCAAGTTATCTACTTTTGAATGGTTGTGATTAAAGTATCTCATGATCACACTATTATTCCTGTTTTGTTTTCATATATAGGCCCAATAATTAATTGCGCGAGACTTGAGACAACTACAGAGAGGGCTAGTAGTCTTAAAGAGGCTTAAAATTGTAATTTAACGGGAAACTGGTCGTGGAAGTTCTCATTCACCTTTTAGGCTGAAAGACAATGGTTGTAAATGCACCTTAGATTGACTGCATTGCATCCTAGTAATAAATCCCTCAGAGTTAATTCTTAACTACTTTTGAAAACGAACTGTAGATATCTCATGTTTTGTTAGTCTATTACCAAAAATTGGAATTTCAAGTATTTATTCAAGTTAGAAATTCATGCTGAGTGAACTGTAGTCCAAGGGTATGGCTCTATTGAGCATGACAACTCTCGGCTATATTTCAAGAAATGGAAAAAACAAATTATCCAGCTTTAATGCATAGTTTTTAAGAAACTGAATTATAGCTCGCTGTGGAGGACAACCTCTGTATATGTACGCACAGGGATGCTTTCACTGGAGGTTTTGAGAGGCTGAAGCTCCTCATCTAGATGCAGCGCGTGTTGCAAAAAGGTGCCTTAAGTAGAAATTGGCACTTGGGTATTTAAAATAAGTGTATTTTAGCTCCTTATGTTTGTTTAGGTTAAGGTTAGGACATCTTTTGCCCTTTTTTTCAACAAATTTGTTACAAGAAGGTGAAACTACACAAATGCAAGGGGGTGCTTGTATTTTTTTAGTCCTTAGAAGAACCATGTTTCCCAGTTTCTTTAAACAAGAGTTTTAATTAAATTCATCTTTAAACCATACAAACAGTGAAGTTTTAAACACCTCTTATATGAATGAGTCAATTTATTCACTCAAGTCGTGCATACAGAACAATGTTGCAACGAAATAATACAAAATAATCCCCAACGGAGATTATGCGGTGTAACGAACATAAGTATTAGCTTTTTAACATGAACAAAGTAAAGAATGAACAAAAGAATAAAACCACAGAATTAAAAAAAACTGAGCAGGAATAAGAAAATGTTTACTACCTTTATTACCCATTACTTTACTTTTGAGTACCCTAGTAGGAAGTATGACACAAATTGAAGTTAATTATCCCATCTTAGTGCCACAGCCTATTGATGATAACGGTCTCCTTCTTTGCGTAAGTGTTGAAGTTCAGACCGTTCTCTGGCATTATTCCCACCCACGAAAATGATGTATTCCATGCTACTCATATCAATCTCAATATAAAAGATTTTCCATTTTTGCAAAATACTTGAGAAGATTTTCGTGTAATTGTCTTTTTTAATGCAGTTTTTTGAACAGTACATCCTATTGATCTTTTGTGAAAAAAACATCTGCGAGTATAATACTGATTATTACAGAGCATGCGAGTGCGCAACTTTAAGCCGCTATGACGTTTACTTTGGCTGTTATGACGTCATTCAAGTTGAATTTCTAAAAGTGCTTCTTCAACCGATTTTCGTGGTGGAAATTTTTTTCATCTATAGCAATTTTCCTTGTTCTAAAATTATTTTCAACAAATATCAAGTTTCTAGCTTAAATGGTGTTGGTCCAAATCCAGGTAACAGAGAGAAAAGATAAATAAATAATCAGCTGAATTCGTATATAGGCTATTAATGAATTAAATTTTGAAATCTTTATCTGAAAACATGTATTTACAAGGAATCTAACTGGCCAAGTTCAGAATAAATAACTTCTTTTCTCCAATTCCAAAAACCTATTGATATTAATTTTACAACAAAAGAATTTAAAATTGTCAAAACATAGTCTTTGACTGGTATTTGCTTTTTGTACAAAACTTTATTACTTGCTAACATAGATAAAACTAGATTACCGATTTTTAAAATATTGTAAAAATTACTCTGAAAATTGTCCCTTAAAAAAAAGATATTCACAAAAACTGTTTTCTAAGCTGTTCTCTCTCGACAGGGGGATCAGATGAGTAATGTAGACCAGGGGAATTGAAGTGCCCTGCTAACCCTCCCTGTGAGGGCGAATCAACAAAAGCTCTTGGTAATTATTTCGAAAGTTTTACAATGTCAGGTACGAACTTGAGGTGCAACAGCGACGATTTGTGATATCCGCTGTTTTCTTAGTGACAATAATCCTTTGTCGCCTTCAACGGCTTCAGAATAGGCAGTGGAATAAATGCCCATTCAAATTCACTTGATTTCTAATCAATATAACTTTATTTTCTGCAGCAGCAGTTTTTATGAGTTTGATCAATTAAAGATGCAGTGAATGCAAAGTTCAGTTCGATTCAAACAGTATTTTATCCTCCGAAATTGGAGAGTATAAAAAAAGAAAAACAAAACAACGCAGTGGTCATAACTATATAGCACGAAACGAAACAAATATAAATACTAGCTAATCTGCATCAATTCTGAGCAATCAAGCGTGCTGATTGCAATCGAGCAGTACTGAGAGTAGAGAACAGTGTAGCACTCCGTGAATTATCATAAAAAATTAAAATAAATAATTGTTAATCATTAACTTTCAAAGACTTTAGAGCACAAGACTCCAGAGCACTATTTCAGTCTTGAAATAGCATTCACTCCGTGAACAACTCTGCATTCTCAGCAAGGTATCTTCGATAAACAGGTTCTTGGTTATAATAACTGTATCTTTCTCTAATTGCTACAGGAATTGATATTGTGGTAATTGATTCAATTTGATATTCTGCTGGAGTGTGATTGAAGAGTTTTTTTTGAATAGCTGCTGCTTTAGCGAATTTGGGATAACTGGATGTCAGAGTACAGTTGAGATTAAATTTGCAGGACTTACGCTCCATTAGGCCAGCACCAATAAGCTGATTGCCACTGCACACTTGGGCATGTCCCACTCAAAGATAAGTAATTATTTATTCCCATTGCTACGCTCTTCTTTATTCTTTTCGCTACGATCATTCATACTAAATTCAAGGCTTTTGATATTGTTCTCGCTACCTTCAAAACTTATCCCCCTTGGTCTGCAATTGTTTTGGAGTCAAAAAACTGGTGTAAAGTAATGTCGAGATGTACAGTTTTTTTTTCTATGTTGATCACCCTCAGCACCAAGTGGCGTAAAACTAACTTTAAATTACTTTCGGATAACCCTAGTTCTCGCAAAAGAACGGAAAAAGATGTTGGTAAACCATTTACCGAATTGGATTCGTTTCCAGGCATTTATAAATCGTCATTACCTACTTATCTAGCGTTAAACCCAGCGAGTGGTATTGCTGAAGATTCACTGGCACCTAGCCAGTGAAACTTGAATGACACTAACCAAGGGCGCCCGCAGAAAATTTTCCAGGGGGGGGGACAGATTTTCCGCGGGGGGTGTTTTCCGCGGGGAGGGGGGTATTTTCCAAGGAGGTATTCGCCGGGGGAGTGTGGGGTTTGTTAAACGCTGGCCACCAGACTGATCGTGATACCTTTAGACTGATCATATTTCAAACAGTGAGTGTTACAAAAGTGGAATTCTATGCCGGTATAGAAAAAACAAGAATGGTTACTATTTGACTAATATTTTACTAATTACTATTAATTTTACTATTCAATTTAAGCCATTTATTTGTAATTTATTTAGAATTTTTTGTTGATTAATTAATAATTATTTGTCGATTTATTAACGATAACGCCATAACACGGCTTCTCCTCAGAGTCTGCTTGAGACACATTCATGGAAGATTCTTTGTAGTTGTATGCTAGACGCCAACAAATGAGGCTGACCCCGATGTTAAGGACCAGTTTTACATAGACCTCATGCAACTGATTTTCTTCTAACTCACTCTGATATATTACTTCTTCTTGGGGACTTCGACGCTACCGTTAGTGATCCCACAGGCATATGGGAAGACGTCTTGGGACGTCTGTTACCCCGGACGTAACTAATGACAATGGAAATCGTCTGCTTCCGTCCTCTAGCGCCCAACAGCTTGTTATCTCTTGCACAGTTTTCGAAAGACCTCGATTTCATCAGTATACTTGGTGTAGTAACGACGGTGTCACAAAGAATATGATTGATTATGTCATCATCTCTCGGCGATGGAGGTCGTCGCTTTCTAATTGCCACTCGTTTCGGGGTGCTGACCAGGGTAATACTGATCACTTACTTATAGTTGCAAAAATTCGTCTTAAGCTGAAATCCTAGAAGGTCGACAAGCGCTTGCAAAGCTAAGTCTCCGCAGTCTTGATACTCCTGCGATCAAAGAGCGGTATGCTGTTGAGAATAAAACCGCTTTGAAAGCCTGTCCCAGCTTTCGGATATTGAAGCCATGTTGGACGCGTTTAAAACTGGAGTCACTGACGCAGCTAGATCAACTCTTGGCTTGCAAGTTCAGGTCAAAAAGCCTTGGCTGTCATGGAAGGTTGTGGACATCATTATGCTCAGAAGGTAGGCCAGACTACGGGGAGACACAAAGACCTATCGACATTTTAATAGTGTCAGGAATAAGCTGATACATAGAGATCTCAAGTCATTTGCTGACGCCAAAGCTGATGAGCTACAAGAAGCTGCCACGAGGAAGGACGTTGGAGCAGTGTACAAATACTTACGTGACCTCAGGCCAGGTGCTCAACCAATAGAAAACGAACTAAATATGGACGGGGTGCTCCTTGAAGACATAGTGTTCAACCTTTCAAGGTGGAATGAACACTTTCCATCTCTGCTTAATGCATCCCCTCTCTCTCCGTCTGTAGCGACTCCTGCCGTCCTCCAACCTGTGATCTATAATAACTTCGTTAATGTTGGTTGTAAGCCGTTCTCAGTGGTAGAAATTCAAAATGCTGTGAAGAAACTAAAAAACCGCAAAGCTCCCGACATCTGTGGAATCTCCGCGGAGCTGCTTAAAAACTGTGGTGGTACTATCCTGTTATGGCTCTGAATGCTATTACATGCAACACGGGACTCGGAGATCATACCTAGATACTCACATACATGAGGGATCCTATCATTGTTTAAGAGAAAATGTTTCGGGAGGGAGTGCAAGACCTATAGAGGGATAACGATCTTCTTGGTACCAGGCAAGCTCTTTTCTATGGTTTTGTTGCTACTATATTTTGCAAACCTCCGAAGAAAACGCAGAGTAGAGCAGGCTGGTTTTATGCCTGGCTGATCAACGACTTAGCAGATATTCTCCATAAGACAAATCATCGAGAATGCAAACGAGTTCCACCAGCAGGTTTTCATTGTTTATATCGATTTCAAGGCAGCATTCGACTCAGTTGATCGAGATTCTATATGGAATATCCTATCTAATACTGGCGTCCCGTCAAAATATGTCTACGTACTCAGGGCCATGCATTAAGAGAGTGAGAGCTGTGTGCAAGTGAATGATAGACGTAGCACGTTCTTTCCAGTAAGAACAGGAGTCAGGCAAGGTTTTTCAATTGCTCCTGAGTTATTTAACTGTATTATCGATCATTTTATGACATGCACAACCCGGAAGTTGAGGTCTGGACTCAGGTACGCGGATAGAGTTGTCACTGATTGTGGCCTTGCTGATGACATAGAACTAGTCACCAACTCCAAGTCACAGCTGCTCAAGGCTCTAAACACGCTTGTGGGTGAAGCTGCCAGGACTATCCATTAAGCGTAAGAAGACGAAAGCCATGGTAGTGGATCTAAAGTCTGACAGCGACAATTCTAATTACTTGGTCGTCGGAAACCAAATCAAAGTGGTTAAACACTTCACTTATCTTGGTCCTATTATATCATCGGATGGCTGCATCGACCATGAAGCTGCTGCCCGTGTTGTCAAGGTGTCTGTCGTCTTCGGTAGACTGAGCCATGTTTGGAAGAAGCCAATGATCAAACGAGCAACCAAAATGAAAATCCTTGGAGGATTAGTCTATTCGATCCTGCTATACGGAGCTAAAACTTGACCTGCAACTGTAGCTGTCCAGCGCCGTCTCAACACTATCATCTAAGTGGCGTTTGACAATCGAGAGAATCCTATGGACAGACTTTGTCAGCAACGGCCACCTACGAAGTATGACTTTCCAGTCACCTTTGTCACACCTAGTTGCCGAGCTGACACTTCGTTGGTTTGTACATCTTTTGCGATTTCCTGTCAAACTCCGGCTCGGATTATTTACGACTTTGAACCATCCAGTAGTGACTGGAAGCGTTCAAGAGGAAGACCCAAGTTCCGGTGAAGTGATAGTTTCAGGAATTTCCTGGACCAAGTTAGAATTTTGCTGTCTGTAATTGCATCAAAATCCAGGAGGGGGGGGGAAGTTGGAACCAATTTTCACAAATCAAGCGAAAATGATAGTGAAAACTGTGAGCCATATATTACCATAGAGGCAAAGATATATTAAAGAAAACTGACCTATTTCTCTGGATAGTTGAATTATGCAGGCTTATCTTAGTTTTGACAAGACTTTATACAGAAACTAAATTTCAGCTGGCGAGCAAAATTAAGTGTGAGGGGGCAAACTTGGGTCCGGAGGGGGCAGTTGCCTCCCCGTGCCTAATAACAAATTATGCCCCTTTCTACGTCCTTCCAATAAATTTCACCATCAGCAAGTTCCAAATGGCACTAAAAACGGCACTTTTGGCGCCATGTCTCAAGTGGTAAAGCTGGGGCTATTGGGCTGCCAGAACTTTTTACCCTGACGTTTAATGGCT
>JAQQPU010025009.1:0-12290 GCA_029168905.1 Artemia sp. Kazakhstan ARC1039
ATCCCAGGGGTAGGAAGCATGAAATTAGGTGATATAGAATTTGTTTACTTAGTCAGGAAGGATGGGGTACACAGACAGGGAGTAGGGCTCATGATGAATAAGGAAGCTGCTAAGTCTTGTTTAGGCTGAGAAGGTATTAATAATAGAATACTAATTGCTCATTTTATGACTAGAAAGTTCAGGGTATCAGTTATAGTAGTATACGCCCCTGTAGAACCGACTGAAGGAGATACTAGTGACTCAGATGAATTTTACTTACAGTTGCAGGAGCAAATAGACAAGGTCCCAGGTAGAAATATGATGTTATTACTGGGATATTTTAACGCCCAGGTTGGTAGAAATAAGGATAGATGGTATCCAAGCTTAGGTAAATTTGGTGTAGGAAAAGAAAACAGTAATGGATACAGACTTTTGCAATTTTGTAGGTATAACAATCTAGTTATAACCAATACGGTGTTTGGTCATAAAATGGCTCATAAGCTAACATGGTATTCACGTGATGGTAAAACAGCAAACCTTACTGATTATGTTATAGTAAACCGAAGACTGGCGGGATCAATACAAGATACTAGGGTATATAGGAGTGCTATTATTGATGTTAAAAGTAAAGATCACCATCTAGTAGTGTCAAGGGTTAATTTAAAGCTGAAATATCGGAAGGGTAATTACCTCCCGGGAAGTTATGATGTTAGTAGACTCCAGGATGAGAATTTGAGAGAAAATTTCCAGGAACAGTTGAATACTAAACTTCAGAGTTTAAAATTTGATAATGTGGAAGATGGTTGGAATAATTTTAGAAAAATAATTTGTGAAGTTGCTGAAGGTGTATTGGGGAAGAAAGCTAGAACTGTTCAGTAATGAAAGTGAAGCTATCAACCTCCATGCATCCATATTTTTTTAAATATCTTTCTTGGGCTGAAGGAAAGTTAAGGAGTAAATCCCCATTCCTATTCTTTCGAAGAACCTTTCACAGAAAGCAGGAAAAATATGGGTCTTTAAAATGTACTTTTTGAGGCTTCAGGCTCACCCGTCGCTTAAAGATACACTCACCTCCCTTCGAACGATGCACGGCCTTTTGTGACACTGTATACATGTTTTTCTCAATTTCCGTTTATTTTGAAGAGATTGCCAACATCCTAGGGGCTATAGCACCACCTCAGTTTTAGTACATCTTAAGTAGCTATAACCTCTGAAAATTGGGAATATATTAACAGTTTTTATATGTAAAGTCAATTGGTGATTTCGGCATTCATATTCGAAAACCATGTAGATCGAGCCAAAATTGTTGTTTAGGGCACAAAATGGATAAAATTAGCACTTGTGCAGCAACAAGATATCTTCTACTACTTAAAAATTGCCCTAGAATTCTGATTTCCCGTTTAAATGGCTCTTCTTCCGAGGCTCCACGGCAACTGGTTTGGTACAGTCACCTTAGTGACACAAAATACAAACAATCACATGTGACCAACTTTATGAAGGAAGAAAATGTGCATGCATTATTAAAATACGAGCTTCAGATCTCAAATAATGTATGTTGTATCATGTTGCGTCTGATGTTGTGATTTTCGTCAGGATTATGGGGAAATTTTCTCTTTTTCTATACCTATGAAATTTTTTTATTTTCACAACTTTTGATGAGTAAGTTAAAATTTAGCAAATATTTAGAATTACCAGAAAAAAGTGGATCTTTTGATATACAAATTATAAACAAAATGAGCTTTAATTACTACTGCCATGAGTTACAACCAAAATATTTTCATGCCATGTCTTTGGGGCTTGCACCCCGCGTTGGGAATCATGCCATTAGAATCAGGAGTCTGGAAGAGAAAAACTAACAAGGAAAGCGAACGAAATTAGCTGAGGACTTTCCCAATACATTGGCTTTAGAAGTCATCGATACGATTCCCTATCAAACTGTTTGATAATTGTCCAATGAGTTTTCTTTTCCTTTTTTTTATTCACGGAAGAAGAGTAAAATATTACTATCTAGACCAGTGGCTCATAGACTTATCTGTATCCCTTTTACCAAAAATTTTTTGTCCCTTCTCAGTTACCGGTACTATGTAAACTGCAGCTAAAACATAAATAAAATTGCCAGTCCTAGAGTTAAAGGGTTGTTATTTTTTGTTGGCCGACCTCGTACCCCCCCCCCCCAAAAGCTTATCTAGAAGGGATATGCACATCACAGTTTGAGAACCACTGATCTAGAGGATTATGTTTCACCCACAGAGAAAATACTTACGGAATATCTCTTACTTTAAAAACTTTATATTTTCTTACGGCTTTTAAAATCGGTGCTAAGTAGGTTCTTTTACATACGTTATTGACGCGATTTCTCACAAAATTACGTCACCTACGCAAGCAACAGAAACTAAAGCGCCTTAAAGACTATATGAAAGCAATCTTTGCCATCATGCAATCACTGTCATTGTCATAATATAACCCATAACTCCTGAAAATAGTATCAGACCAAAACACTATTAGAACCGCCCTGTCCGAAATCTCTATGAAGTAAACTTATCGTCCCTTGGCTTTGATTAAATAAAAAAAACAAGTTTTTTTAACTGAAAGTAAGGAGCGACATTAAAACTTAAAACGAACAGAAATTATTCCGTATATGAAAAGGGCTGTCCCCTCCTCAACGCCTTGCTCTTTACGCTAAAATTTGACTTTCTCACAACTCTATTTTTTTAAACAATAAAAAACTTTAGCGTAAAGAGCAGGGAGTTGAGGAGGGGACAGCCCCTTTCAGATACGGAATAATTTCTGTTCGTTTTAAGTTTTAATGTTGCTCCTTACTTTCAGTTAAAAAAAATTGTTCTTTTTATTTAACTATTGAACGTTTTTGAATAAATGCATGTTTTGATCTTGGCTCACAGAACATGAATAATTAAAACAAAATTTTCATATTAATTTACTTTTATTTGGTTAAATGGCTTTCTCCAAACTTGTTTTATTTTATTTACGAACGTTTTTATTAGTAATAAATATACGTAACTTACGAATTAACTTACTTAACGAACTTCTATATTCATATGTTTTTAATACGTATATTAGGGGGTTCGCCCCCTAGTCAATACCTTGCTCTTTAAGCAAAAGTTCGAATTTTTTCTAATTCTTTAAAAATGACAGCTTAATCACAAAGGCAGTTAATTAGAACAAATAGCTCTTATGAAAGTACTAAAAAATCTCTGGCTTAAAGAGTGAGGTATTGACTAAGGGGTGAACCCAGTTATATATGTAATATTTTCTGTTCGTTTAAAGTTTTGATGTTGCTGCTGTTGCAGTTGAAAAACTTGTTTTTTAATATTTAATTTCTGATCTTTTTTTTAAATAATGGTGGGAAGTCCGGCGTCCCCTTCATAGCAACGTCCCTTCCCCCATGAAAACTTCCTTCAAGAAAAGATCCTCTCAAACAACCCCCGTCCCCCCCCCACTACCAGGAAAAATCTCCTCTGAAAACGTCTGTACTGTATACTTCCCAATAACCAATACTATATGTTAACATTGGGTAAAGTTCATAACTTTCAGCCCTCCTCCCGGGAACTTCGGGGGATTAAGTCATCCTAAAAGACATACTTTTAATATTTTCGAACATGCTGAACAAAATGGCTATCTCAAAATTTCGATCAGGTGACTTTGGGAAAAAAATTAGCGTGGGAGGGGGCCTAGTTGACCTCCATTTTTTGGTCACTTAAAAAAGGCACTAGAACTTTTAGTTTCCTTTCCAATGAGCCCTCCCACGATAATCTAGGACCTCTGGGTCGATACGATCAACCCTGGGGAAAAAACAACAAAAACAAATAAACACGCACCTGTGATCTTTCTTCTGGCAAAAAATGCATAATTCCACATTTTTGTAGATAGGAGCTTGAAACCTCTACAGTAGGGTTTTCTGATACGCGGAATATGATGGTATGATTTTCAATAAGGTTTTATAGCTTTTAGGGGTCTTACCCCCTTTTTTCGAAAATCAGCCAAATATTCTCAGGCGCGTAACTTTTGATGGGTAGGATTAAACTTGATGAAACTAATATATTTGAAATCAGCATTAAAATGCAATTCTTTTGATGTATCTATTTGTATCAAAATATCGTTTTCTAGAGTTTCGGTTACCATTGAGCTGGGTCCCAATAACCAATATATATGTTAACATCGCCCTCCATTTCTTGGTCACTTAAAAAAGGCACTAGAACTTTTTATTTCCGTTCCAATGAGCCCTCCAACGATATTCTAGGACCACTGGGTCGATACGATCACCCCTGGGGAAAAAAAACAAATAAACACGCATCAGTGATCTTTCTTCTGGCAAAAAATGGAAAATTTCACATTTTTGTAGATAGGAGCTTCAAACCCCTAAAGTAGGGTTCTCTGATACGCTGAATATGATGGTGTGATTTTCATTACGGCTCTATATTTTTAAGGGGTCTTTCCCCCTTTTTTCGGAAATCAGCCAAATTTTCTCACGCGCGTAACTTTTGATAGGTAAGGTTAAACTTGATGAAACTTATATATTTGATATCAGAATTAAAATCTAATTCTTTTGATGTATCTATTGGTGTCAAAATTCCGTTTTTTAGAGTTTAAGTTACCATTGAGCCGGGTCGCTCCTTACTTACAGTTCGTTACCACAAACTGTTTGATAACAAAGAAAATATATTAGCTTGAATATCAAGAAAATTTGCTTTAACCACGATATTCTCCACACAAGGCATTTTTTTCTTTCCGATTGATTTTCCTCCTCAGCTAGCTGGGCACTGGAAAATCACAGAGAGCTGTATAATGGCTCATTTTAAATAAAATTGCTATATCTTGCGCCTTTTGTAATTAAAAATAAAATATAATTTTTTCCAGAAGATCAATTTACAAAAAATTCATGTACAATCTTGATGAATGACATTATAGTCGTATATAGGTTATAACCATATATGACGTAATAAGTGAATGCAATATTTATACACGTTTGTCTCTAGACAATGTATTTTTATTTTATTTCAATTCTAATTTCAGGATCACTAAAGTAATTATGTAAATTGCAAAAATATTTATGGTATTTAAATAGCTTTTTATGATTTTCCAGTGCCCCGACAGCTGCACTCAAAAAATGAAAAAGTAACCTGCTGTAGACACAAAATAGTGGTTTTAGCCACTTTTCTTGATTTTCAAACCAATATATTTTTCTTGTTTTTCAAGCCAAGGGACAGTTAGTTTTTTATATAGGGGTAATGAATAATCCAGTTTTAACAATGTACTTCCTTTTTTGATCTGATTCTAGTCTTTGGAGTTATGAGCTATTCTACTTTTTTGCTATGGGGTGTCATTCTCCTTTACTAGGTTGCTAGCTACCGCTATAACTCGGAAAAAAATGATATGTGTTTTTGCATTTCATAAATTATTCAATTTTAATCAAGGTTGCTCATATAGTGAATTTTGTCTGTCTCTCTCAATTTTAACATCTCAAAACCCCTGGTCGAATGTATACCTTTGTTTTTCTTTTTTCTTATTTATGTAATCTATATAATGATTCCTTCTAATACTTCAGTTACCATGAGCTACAGTTCGTTTTTTAATGTAAATGCAACCCATATAATATACAAGTATCGGTGGTTCAGTTAGTAGAGCATATAATTCTGTTAATGATCGTCCTTTAATATAAAATATAGGCTAGAGTTCGTTCTTTATTGTGCTTTACTTTACTACAAACAGGAAAAAACCTATGGTTTTTTTTAATTGAAATAGTAAGAGAGGACCTGGCTACAACCTACGGAGGCTAGCAGTAGCTAGCATCCAAGTTGCAGTGGTAGCTGACAACCGATCAGGCTCCATAGCAAAAACTAAAGTCACCCATGACTGCTGAAAAAAAATTATATCAAAGCATGAAGTATAATTTTAGAACCACCTTCTCCAAAATCTTTATATAATAAACTTACCGTCCCTTGGCTTGAATAACAAGTGAAATAAATTGGCATGAAAATCCATAAAATTGGCTGTAACAACGATATTCTCCAGATACGGCATCTTTTTTCTTTCCCTTTGATTTAATTCCTCAGCAAGCGGGGTACTGGAAAATTTAAGAGCTGTATAAAGGCTTGTTTTAAAACAAACTGCTATATCTAGTGCCTTTTTTAATTAAAGTTAAAATATTTTTGAAATAGAATCAATTTTGAAAAAAATACTGCATCTTCATGTACAAGCTTTATGAATAACATTATATTCGCAAATAATTTATTACTATGTATGACATAATAAATGAATGCAATTTTAATACACGTTTATATCTCGACAACCTGATTTTATTTTATTTTAGTTCTACGTTCCGGAATGCTAAATTGACCATGTAAACTGCAAAAATATTAATGGTTTCTAACAAAAAATGGAAAACATCTGAAAATTTTAAAATGAGCTTTATTTTTATTAGTTTAAATGATAAGGAATATCCGGGTTGAGGCGGAAGCTAGTAGCCTAGTAAGAGACGATCACGTCCAAAGATAAAAAATATAATAACCCATAAATCATAAGATTGGAGATAGATCAAAATGAAAAGTACACCATTAAAACTGCCATGTCTGTAATCCTTATATAGGAAATTTTTTTACCTTGGATTGAACAGCAAGGGAGTTATTTTGGCTTGAAAATCAAGAAAACTGGTAGCAACTACAGTATTCTGCCTGACGGTATTATATCTTTTTTCTTCTTTTCCACAGAAACCTTAGCACTGAAACATCGTAGAGGGTTGCTAAATAGCTCATTTTAAAGTAAATCTCTTGATCCGGTGCCATTTGTAATTTAAATTATATTTTAATATAATTAATTTCTTACAAAGAACTTAATTTTTCTTGTAAGATATTGATCATTGACTTCATTTTCGTTGGTTGTTATACAAACTCGATAATCGAATAAAGCTGAAACTAAGTAAGGGACAATTAGGCCTCCATATATTCACCGTGAATGTCTAATATTTTCGTTTGGTGTAGACGGTTGGTCGAAAGAGACAATCACGTCCAATGCTAAGAAATATAAAAATCAATAACTCCTAAAAAAAAGTCAGGATCAAAACAAAAAGAACACCATTAGAACCACCTTGTCCGAAGTCTCTGTATAGGAAACTTTCTGTCCCTTGGCTTGAATAGCAAGGGAAATATATTGGCTTGAAAATCAAGAAAAGTGGTTGCTACAACAGCATTCTGCCTAAACGGTATCTTTTTTCTTTTTACTATTTTTTCTTTTCCACAAATATCTTGGTGGTGGAACATCGTAGAGAGTTGTTCAATGGCTCATTTTAAAGAAAATTTCTAGATCTAGTGCAATTATCAGTAAAATTTTAGTATTTAAACAGAATCAATTTTGTATGAAACTCCTTATTTATCATGTAAAATATTTATAAAAGACATTATAATAATAGGCTGTTGCACATAAAGGCTTGATCATTGGAAAAAGCTGAAACTAAGTAAAGGACAGTTATACAATTGTATATTCACAGTGATTTATAAAATGAATTACACATAGTGATGCATTAAATGAAGTAGATTTACAACTTCATTTAAAGATGTCATAGTGCAAGTGGCTATCACGATCAGCTGTTAACTGAAAGGTTGGTGGTTCAAAGCCATCTGGAGTCAATTTCTCTTAGTTTTTAATTTAGCTATCAATAAAACCATGATACTGACGATACTTAAGAAATTCCAATTTACATCAACGATCCTTTGCGTATGATCTCCTAATGATCAGCTCTTAATATTAATTCAGTTATTATTGACTAAAGCTGATTCTTTAATGTAAAACCTTAAACAATTTAGTCTGAATCTATTTTTAGGAGTTCTGGGTTACTTTAGTTTTTACTTTAGGGCATGATCGTCTCATACTAGGTTGTTAGCTACCGCTGCAGCCCAGAAGAGAGGGAATAAAAAGTACCATGCTGTTCATTTACGCTCATTCTAGTTCCGAAAAGTTTGAAACTATAAAAATTAGCCATTAAATTATTATTGATTAAAGTAAATTAATAAAGTTATCAAAGGAGTATTGTCAATTATACCTTGCGATGACGTTGTTGATAAGGCTTTACTTGTTTGCTTTTTTAGTCTTAAACTATAATATTGTTTTAGTAACAATGGGCTGGAAGTTTGTTCTTTACTCTAATTCGTTACTTATTGTAAATTATCGCAAGCAAAAAAAAAACCTAAGGATTTTTCTACTTTGAAACAGAAAGATACAAACTTCAAACAATCAAGTAAATAAATAAATATAATGTATAAAATGGTTTGTTATTCCAATCACGGCCTCTAGTAAAAACTAAAATGTGAACGAACCACAGGGTTCAGTTTCATTGGGTTTTAGTTCGTTCTTTACTATGTTAAATAAACTAAAATACCCAGTGGTGTATACTTTTGTGGTAGTAATTAAGACCAGAGAACAAAAACTGCAAACAGGAACCAAAGAACTCAGGACAAAGTAATAAGGGTAAAAATAGAGAACTAAGATCATAGATCGATAACCCAGCTATTGTAAGCCTATATAGAGGTTAACAAAGGCAATGATCTCTACTATGTATTCGTATTTTAGTTGATTTTAAGGCTAAGCTTGAAGCAGGATAGTAAAGACGCTGATCCTTCAATATGAAAATCATAGTTACAGTGATAGCTTTAACCTAGCAAAGAACGAACACCAGCCCATAGTAGCCAAAAAAAATAAAGACGCTGTGAAAAATTGTAAAAAGTGACAAAAATTGCCGGGAATGGTAACTATTATTTCAATCAGTCTTAAGAGTAATTGAGAAAATTTCAACAAATTTCTGTGCTACTGAAAACTAACTTTCTGTAATATATACTTAAATTGAAAAAAATTCTGTCTTGAGGAAAAGACTATCTGCAGAAAAAGGGAATACAGGTCTCGGCTCTTCTCCAATTTGTCTATCGCTCCATATTAATCACATGTTCTATAATACAGTCTAAAATATTAATTACCGCATCCCAGTGGCTTGAAGCCTTTCTTTCAATTTGGAAAGTTATGAGTTCAAGCCTTTTTGCGGTGATGATGATTGAATCAGGGTGAATTCAAATCAGGTTTTTCATATACGAGCAAGCGACAATCAAACCTATCAAAATTGGAGTTAAAATATTCATATGGTATCACCTCCTGTTTATTCTTTATGCTTGTTTATTCTTTATGCTAAATATGCTTTATGCATATTTAGCTCCCTGGTCGGCAAACTCATTGTGCCTAACGTTCATATGTCCAGGGACCCAGAATAAATGGAGGCTTTTGAGCCGTTTTGACGCTCTTATAAGAGTATCTTGAAGTCGCCTTATCATTTTCTCTTTTAATGGCACTTTTATAGGCCTTAACATTCCGCTTGATAGCTAATTTTATTGCCAGTTCTAACACAAATAATAATAAACTAGATCGATCCTTTATCGATCGTAAGAGCAAACTTGATTTTTACGCCACGTCACTCATTACGTCATATTTGGTTATTAGTACACAATCAGTGTTAGATATAATGTCGCGCAACTTATTACTTCATATATGGTTATGATTGCTTAAAAATCAAATATCTTTGAAAATATGAAAAGACGTCTAAAATGCAGAATTTTCGTAGAAAGTGATTCTGTTTTTGATTTTTTTTTTTTTTTTTATTATTAAAACGGGAACTAGAAGTTTTAATTTCTATTCAAAAAAACCCTCTTGCAAAAATTAACTTCTCCCCGGCAACACTTAAATTTGCCAACTAGTTGACAGTAAATGTTGCCCCAGCACAACTTTCCTTTTCCAACTAGTTGACTAATAACTTCTCCCCAGCAAAAATTTCATTTTCCAACTAGTTAACTAATAACTTCTCCCATGTATACTCTTTCTCTCCCTCTCTCTCTCTATCTCTCTCTCTTTCACTATTTCTGTAACACTTTTCTCTTTTCAAACTACTGTCTTCCTATTAGTGGCTTATATTGTTTTTTTTAGGCAAAGAAAACAGCTTCATTTGCTGCTAACTTAGCTGCGCGAGCAAAATCATCATTAAATGGCTCCATTAGCTCCAAATCTCCACTTTTGAATTAAAATCAAAGTAAAGAACCATTATCTCATTCAAATGGCGTTTTTATTGACATTCCTGTTAATGATTACAATGAAGTTAGCGCGGATTTGCCCTCACCTAGAAGTATTTCTTCAAAAGATGTTGATAGAAATATGCTTGTGAAAAGTGAATTTAGTAGTGATATTAAATTTTTACAAGAATAAAATTATATGTTTCAGTTTATTGCTGTAATTTTGTCAAAGCTTGTTACTATTCAGTTACAGCTTCTGTCTCTCTCCCTGTCTCCCTCTTAATGGGAGATGTAATTTGAGTTATATATTGGGCTTTGAAGCCAGGGATTTTTTTTATTAATTCTCAGAATAATTAGTCTTATAATACCTGGTCCCAAAAGTCAGATTGAATTTGTCAAAGCTTGGAGGGTTATTCCTCCTGTCTGTTAAAGAAAACAGATGCATATTTGAAGTTTTGTTCATTTCTATATTGCATTTAATGGACATAAATTGTGTATGTTCCTTCATTGATCTGTCTTTGTTCCTTTACTGGAGGAATATTTTTGTCTCATTTTTAGAATTTGTAATTAATTTTAAGGTAAAATTCTACTTTAGCTACTTTTGACTATTTTGGAAAGGGGTTATGTTAAGACAATGAAACTTTCAGGGATGGGTATATGGGCTAAAGTATTTCCCGGTAAGGTATTTTTAAGTACCTACCTCCACCCCTTCTCCCTCTAGAGGGTCCTGACCTTTGATGACCTTTAAAAATATGTGTGTTATAAAAGTAAAACCTTGCAATATAGCTCATCTGCTTAAATAAGGTAACGCAATAATTTTTTCCTCTTCATAACTTTGCTAAAACCTAATTTATAAGGTTTTAAAGATATGTAAATACATTTCCTAAATTTTGAAAAAAAAACAACATAAATTTGCCAACTAGTTGACTAATAACTTCTCCCCAGCAAAACTTTCCTTTTCCAACTAGTTGACTAATAACTTCTCCCCAGAAAAATTTAATTTTGCCAACTAGCTGACTAATAACTTCTCCCCAGCAAAACTTAATTTTGCCATCTAGCTGGAAAGAAACATTGCCCCAGAAAACAATTCATTTTCCAACTAGTTGACTAATAAGAGTTAGAATTTATTGTGAATAGCATAAAATATGCTAATAATATAGGTTTTTTTTTCAAATTTAATTATCACTATTGTTACTATTCAGTTACAACTTCTGTCTCTCTCCCTGTCTCCCTCTTAATGGGAGATGTAATTTGAGTTATGTATTGGGCTTTGAAGCCAGGGATTTTTTTTTATTAATTCCCTGGATAATTAGTCTTATAATACCTGGCCCCAAAAGTCAGATTGAATTTGTCAAAGCTTGGAGGGTTATTCCTCCTGTCTGTTAAAGAAAACAGATGCATATTTGAAGATTTGTTCGTTTCTATCTTGCATTTAATGGACATAAATTGTGTATGTTCCTTCATTAATCTGTCTTTGTTCCTTTACTGGAGGAATATTTTTGTCTCATTTTTAGAATTTGTAATTAATTTTTTGGTAAAATTCTACTTTAGCTACTTTTGGCTATTTGGGAAAGGGGTTATGTTAGGAAAATGAAACTTTCAGGGATGGGTCTATGGGATAAAGTATGTCACAGGAAGGTATTTTGAAGTACCTACTTCCACCCCTTCTCCCTCTAGAGGGTCCTGACCTTTGATGACCTTTAAAAATATGTGTGTTATAAAAGTGAAACCTTGCAATATAGCTCATCTGCTTAAATGAAGTACAGCAATAATTTTTTCCTCTTCATAACTTTGCTCAAACCTAATTTATAAGGTTTTAAAGATATGTAAATACATTTCCTAAATTAAAAAAAAAAATAACATAAATTTGCCAACTAGTTGACTAATAACTTCTCCCCAGCAAAACTTTTCTTTTCCAACTAGTTGACTAATAACTTATCCGCAGCAACACTTAAATTTGTCAACTAGTTGACAATAAATGTTGCCCCAGCAAAACTTTCCTTTTCTAGCTAGTTGACTAATAACTTCTCCGCAGCAAAACTTACTTTTGCCAACTAGCTGACTAATAAATAACTTCCAGGGTTGCCACCAGACCAAAAAATTTTGTAACGTCCAACTCTTAAAAACGTAACTTTTGATAGGAAAGTCTCTTTTCAAGGCAGGGTGCCTTAATTTCGCTATCAAGAGTGGTACTTAAAGAGGGGATGGGACATTTGTTGCCTGTTTAATTTTAAAAATATATTTTTACGTTAT
>JAQQPU010025010.1:982-12290 GCA_029168905.1 Artemia sp. Kazakhstan ARC1039
AAAAAAAATCTGCTGACGACAGTTGCTGTATATGTGACTGAAATATCCAGATTTTTTTTTGTGTTTCACTGTCGAATAAAAGGATTTTTTCTATTGAACTCTTATTTATGCGTAAAAACTTCAATTTAAGCAATCTATTTAGTTTTCAGTAAAGTGCAACTGGAACTCTTTTTATTTGTTTGCGCATTGATAAAACAGATGAAAATTTTGAGAATGATTTCGGAAGTGTGAGCGATGCCGCCAAGGCCTTCAAATTTAACTTTTTTTTAAAACTAAGCCATGATTTAGCTCAAATCTGCATAACAGAAAGCCTGCAGGAATGCTGTAAAATTTCACAGCTTCATCTCTGGTCATTTGCTGAAATTCTAAGATCCACGCTGCTTGTTTTGCAATCTTTTTTCCATTTTTATTTCGTATTTTGCGGCATATAAGCTCTATTTTAGCCTAATTACTTAGAAAAAGATTTAGTGATCTGTCAAAAGAGATGTGTTATTTACTCTGTATAAAATCATATGTTCCTTTTGAGTGGAAACTATTAGTTTCTTTTTTTCAGTATAATATACAGCTGCCCATTCTATCATCTCATTGCTTATGAGTGTTCCCGATGCGTTTTTTTTTCTATTATTTTTTTTTCTATAAAATAATAAAAAATGAACCATGAATTTTTCTTAGACAAAAGAGATAGTAAACACCGCTGTTCTCACTGGTCATCCAGTTGCAAGGTCACTCAAAGTCTTCATGGTTTCAGAAGCTGGCCAAGTAGCCGATGTAACCTTACAAGCCTCTTGCACTTCGTTTGATGAAAGTATACTTAAGGTGAGCTTGGATATTAATTTGTTATAAAATTTTTTTGACTGGATTTAACAACCATCCAAGCCCTTGCTTCTTTGCGAAAGAATGATTTATGAAAAGCTGACGAATGAGCGGCAGAATCCCGGTCATTTGAGGTTAGATGCAGAATTGGAGGAGTAATTTTAGCTGAAGAGAATGCTGACATTTTCTTTTCTATGTGATCCTGGCATCGGGCAAAATCTAATCCGAAAGGCAATTTTGATGCTTGACGGAAAATCGTTGGACGTATCCAGGCCATTGGGATTTTTTTTTATCTGACTTGGTCCGTGATAACTCGAAAGAACTTTTTCTTCGGGATTATTTGAGCCGTTACGATTTGAAGTATCAACAATGAGAAATTTTTGCCGTTGTTAGGTATTACGTTGAGCTTGGTTGACACCACGGTCAGTTTTTAAAGTGCTATAATTGCTCAGATCTGCGTGCTATACAGCGATTGATTTTTGCTGCTATAGTCAAAAACTGACTGCAATAGTGCTAAAATAGCACTTTCATGCTACAGGTGGCAACTCTGAGCAATTGTTATAGTGCTACACATAGTAAAATAGTGCTAAAATAGCACTTTCGTGCTACTGGTGGCAATTCTGACCTTGAGAAGGTATTATGTTAATATGAAGAGTCAACTGATTTGCATACTCAACTTAGATAATATGCAAAATCAACTGTCTAGTGGCTGTCATTAGCCATTAGTATCAGAAAAAGAAAATAGATAAAAAATACTACGTTGGGTGTCCAGAAAACCCCCTTAGTGAATTTTGCTAAACCAGTATTGGTTTACGTTTGTAATTGTATATATCAATAAATTATATCTGGGCCTAATATCTTAACCGGCCATTCCTGTTTCAAAACAATTCTGAAGGATTGACTACTGTTTTTATTTACATTTGCTACAATTTTTCTCCGTTGGCGGATGGGAAGGATTGTAGAATGTAAAGGATGTCAAAATACTTATCCATAAATTTTGGAGTTACTCCTGAGTCAACCCACACGGATTAAACCACTTAGGTTTTACTTGGCGTTAAGATTATTGGGTGTAAAATTAATGTTTCGAAATACTTCGGAACTAAAGGGAAATCCACTGAAGAGATATTTAAGTTAATAAGTTAATTAAGGTAAAAAATTCAGGCGCAAATAGATTCGGCATCAAAATTGTAGAGGTCGAGCTTATGACAATGCTGCAACAATAGCTAATGTCCACACGGGAGTACAAACACGTTTAAAAGTCATCACATGAAAAATACGATTCATTCCTCTTAGTAAAATTCCTAAAGCTCATGCTGCTTGTTTTTCTATAAATTGGACTACTTCTTTTCGAAATTATTTAGTAAGCGCTCGTTTCCTTTTCATGATCTACCCATTGATGGAACGTCCTTACTGCTGCAACTGCTCAAGGAACAAAAGTGTTTCTCGAAATGCGATGGATTGACACACATGAAGTTGTTGAACTGATGAAAACTTTCGAAGGCAACAATGGAATTATCGAATGCAACACAATCACTCACGCTTAGTCCCATCTTGGTTTTGGGGGTCATTTGTCTCGAAGTCCCTCGATAGACCAACGACACATAAAGATATTAGCAAACAAAAAGGCTTGGCATTTCACTAATTTACTATTAAAATAGGTACACTGCAAACACACTTTAAGAACTCCTGAGAAAATGTTATCTGAGAGGGACTTCGGTTCGGCAAAAATATACCCTGGGTAGAACCTCTGTCAGTTATGGCACTGTAGCCAGGTCTCTAGTTAAGGACATGCTATAGCTCAAATACTATTTCATGTGTCTTATTTATGGACATTTGCTGAATAACCAGGTTATTAATTTGGTTAAAAGACAAAGTGATCTGGGTATTCAAAATCATGGCTGCTCCGAACTGAATCCAAAGATTCAGGGGTTCTATCCAAATTCAAGGTTTCCAAAATGGCTTTGTGTTATTATGGAAATTTTTCTAAATTTCGATGGGGTATGCTATCTAAAATAAAGGCGTTATCTTTCAAAGATGAGCCTTGACTTTTATGTAGAGATAATGCAAGATTACTGCCAAACAACCCCTATTTTAATGAAAGATAGCTTGAATGAATGCTTTTAGGTCATCCGGGTTGCAGTGATAGCTAGCAACCTAGCAAGAGACGGTCGCGTCCAATGTTAAGAAATGTAAAAACCCATAACTCCTAAAAAAAGAGTCAGATACAAACAAAATGTCCACCATTCGAATCGCCTTGTCCGAAACTTTCTGTCCCTTGGCTTGAACCGCGAGGGAAATATATTGGCTTGAAAATCAAGAAAAGTGGCAGCTACTGCAGCATTCTGCCTAAACGGCATCTTTTTTTTCTTCTTTTATTCTTCCACAATTAGCTTGGCACTGGAACATCTTAGAGAGTTGTTCAATTGCTCATTTTAAAGGAAATTAATGGGGTTGAAAACCTTTATAAATTAAGAAAAATTATTTATAAAATAGAATCAATTTTTTACGAAAAAGTGCATATTTCATGTTAAAGATTATCAATGACGTCATAATCGTAGGATGTAGCCATGTCATCTATTACTATTCCAATTAAGAAAAAGCCATAGGCTTTTCCTGTTTGTAATTTTATCATACTGCTGTCACTTGACTCTTGGCATCCTTTTCTATTGACGCATGACGTCATAATATATAAAGGCATATATAATATGTTACAACCATAAATGACGTCACACAAAACAAAGAAGATTATTCTGTTGAATATCCCTCGTTATAAAATCATGATGACTTCACTGAGAAAATTGCACAAACGCCCCCCTCCGCATAATAATGTGAATTGATGCAACTGGATATATTCTGTCAGGATTTCATGTGATATAATTTTCGAAGCAATGATGTTTCTTATGTAATGACAGTGCACATCTCATCTAATGACAGTGTTAAGTAAGGAGCAGCATCAAAACTGAAAACGAAGTGGAAGGGGCAACTTCTTTCTTATACGTAATCTTATATGATTTTTTACGTCAAGTCACTCATTACGTCATATATGGTTATTCTTGTCGAAAAATAAACGTGTATAAATATCCCATTCACTTTTTACGTTATATAATATAATATAATACGAGAAAATTTAGTCCCTTTGTATCTTTACAACTTTATATTCGTTCTTTATTATAATACTGTTGCAACCCGGATTCACATATATAGTTATGAGAGGCAGCGTGGCCGAGTGGTCCAAGGCACTGATGTTAGTCACCAGTCTCTTTTGAGGTGTGGGTTCAAATCTTACCGCTGGTATACGATTATGATTTATGTATAAAAATCAAATATCTTTGAAAAGACTGCAGTATGAAAAGACATAAAAATGCAGTTTTTAGTGGACAAATTTATTCTCTTTTAGAAATAATTTATTTTAGTTACAAAAGATTTTTAACCCAATTAATTTCCTTTAAAATGAGCCATTGAAAAACTCTCTACGATGTTCCAGTGCCAAGCTATCTGTGGAAAAGTATCTGTGCCAAGCTATTCTTCATTACTTTAGAAACTAATTTAGGGTATATATTTGAACATTAGCGGGGGGGGGGGTTAAAGCTTAGTTGGTCTGCAAGTAAAATGTGTTAGGTACAATTTCTCGTGCAAAAGTGATTCAAAGGATACTTGATATCCGGGTTACAGCGGTAGGTAGCAACCTAGTAAGAGCCGATCACGTCCAATGTTGAGAAATATAAAAACCCATAACTCCTAAAAAAAAGAGTCAGATCAAAACAAAAAGTACACCATTTGAACCGCCTTCTCCGAAACCCCTGTATAGGAAACTTTCTGTCCCTTTGCTTGAACAGCAAGGGAAATATATTGGCTTGAAAATCAAGAAAAGTGGCAGCTACTACAACATTCTGCCTAAGCGGCATATTTTTCTTTTCTTTCTTTTCCGGTGATAGCTTGGCGCGGGAACATCGTAGAGAGTTGTTCAATGGCTCATTTTAAAGGAAATTAATTGGGTTAAAAATCTTTTGCAACTAAAATACATTATTTCTAAAAGATAATAAATATTTCCACTAAAAACTGCATTTTTGATGTCTTTTCATACTGCAGTCTTTTCAAAGATATTTAATTTTTGTACATAAATCATAATCGTATACCAGCGGTAAGATTTGAACCCACGCCTCCGAAGAGACTGATGGCTAACACCAGCGCCTTGGACCACTCGGCCACGCTGCCTCTCATAACTATATATGTGATTTTAAATTAAAGGACGAACAAAATAGGACGAAAAGGACGAAATAATTAATAGCGACTGTAAATTTAAAATAGATTTATTTTAGTTTTCAGTTTTTCTGGGCTTATCCGGGTTGTAGCGGTAGCTAGCAACCTAGTAAGAGACGATCACGTCCAATGTTAAGAAATATAAAAACCCATAACTTCTAAAAGAAAAAAGTCAGATCAAAACAAAAAGTACACCATTAGAATCGTCTTCTCCGAAACCCCTTAATAGAAAACTTTCTGTTCCTTGGCTTGAACAGCTAGGGAAATATTTTGGCTTGAAAATCAAGAAAAGTGACAGCAACTACATCATTCTGCCTAAACGGCATCTTTTTTTTCTTTCTTCCTTTTTCTCACTGGAACATCGTAGAGGGTTGTTCAATGGCTCATTTTATAGGAAATTAATGGGGTTAAAAAGTTTTGTATTTAAATCAAATTATTTTTGAAATAGAATCATTTTTTACGAAAAACTGCATATTTCATGTTAAAGATTGACCAATGACGTCATAATCGTAGGATGAAGCCAGGTCGTCGCTTACTATTCCAATTAAGAAAAAGACGAAGGCTTTTTCTTGTTTGTAATTTTTTTTATTATAATTTGAGAGATTATTTGTTAACTGAAACTAGAATAATTCCTGAAAATTTTAATCCGGGTTGCAGCGGTAGCTAGCAACCTAGTAAAAGACGATCACTTCCAATGCTAAGAAACATAAAAACCCATAACTCTTAGCAGCATTCTGGCTAAACGGCATCTTTTTTTTTTCTTTTTTCTTCCACAGATAGCTTGGTACTGGAACATTGTGGAGAATTGTTCAATGGCTCGTTTTAAAGGAAATTAATGGGGCTAAAAACTCTTTGTAATTAAAACAAATTATTTTAAAAATATAATCTTTTTTTTTATGAAAAACTGCATATTTCATGTTACAGATTGATCAATGATTATATTAAAAACGAACTATATTCTATAATAATTGAACTATAAAGCACACCAATAGACAAATATTAAGAAGGGGTTGGGTTAATTAGAGATGGGAATTATGTAAGTTAAATCGGTATCTAGGCTGTGAAGATGGCTGAAACCTGGTACAGAATAAGCCATAGCATATTTTGGATTTAGTCAGCTGCCTGATTCTTAAAAGGTCGTCTCTTACTATTCCAAATAAGAAATAGCCATAGGCTTTTTCCTATTTGTATTCTGGGGTTGCATCCGGGTTGTAGCGGTAGCTAGCAACCTAGTAAGAGACGATCACATCCAATGTTAAGAAATATAAAAACCCCTAACTCCAAGAAAAAGAGTCAGATCAAAACAAAAAGTACACCATTACAACCGCCTTGTCCGAAAACCCTGTATAGTAAACTTTCTGTTATTTGGCTTGAACAGCAAGGGAAATATATTGGCTTGAAAATGAAGAAAAGTGGCGGTTACTACAACATTCTGCCTAAACGGAATACTTTTTCTTTCTTCTTTTCTTCCACAGATAGCTTGGCACTGGAACATCGTAGAGAGTTGTTCAATGGCTCATTTTAAAGGAAATATCTAGATCTAGTGCTATTTGTACTTATTTTTTTTTTAATTAATTATTTTTTACGAAAAACTTAATTTTTTATATACAATATTGATCAATGACGTCATAGTCGTTGGATGTAGTTAGTACATTCAGAATATAAATTTTAATTTTGTACTTATGCGTTCTTTGCAGCTTGTGTAAATTATAATAAAGAAGGAACATAAAGTAATTATAATTGCATTGATAAGGTTACTATTGACAACGTTTTGAAAAGATACAAAGAGATTAATTTTCTCGTACATCCATATATGACGAATTAAGCGAATTGATTAATATTACACATTTATCTTTCAAAAATAGCTTTCATCAAACAGTTTGTGGTAACGAACTGTAAGTAAGGAGCCACCCGCCTCAATAGTAATCGAAACTCTAAAAAAAGGAATTTTGACACCAATTACACAAAGGATCGATACTATAAATAGGATTTTTTGATTTTTGATTTTACAATAAAAAATGATCTCTCGCCCATTGTAACTGATAAACGGTGGTTCCAGGGGTATCCGGGTTAAAGCGGTAGCTACAAACCTAGTAAGAGACGATCACGTGCAATGTTAAGAAATATAAAAACCCATAATTCCTTAAAAAGGAGTCAGATCAAAACAAAAAGTACACCATTAGAACTGCCTTGTCCGAAACTCCTGTATAGGAAACTTTTTGTCCCTTGGCTTGAACAGCAAGGGAAATATGTTGGCTTGAAAATCAAGAAAAGTGGCAGCTACTATAACTTTCTGCCTAAACGGCATATTTTTTCTTTTTTTCTTTTTTCTTTCTTGTTTTCCACAGATAGCTTGACACTGGAACATCGTATAGAGTTGTTCAATGGCTAATTTTAAAGGATATTAATTGGGTTAAAATTCTTTTGTAACTAAAATAAATTATTTCTAAGAGAGAATAAATTTTTCAATTAAAAACTGCATTTTTGATGTCTTTTCATACTGCTGTCTTTTCAAAGATATTTGATTTTTGTACATGAATCATAATCGTGTACCAGCGGTTAAGATTTTCCGGGTCGCAGCGGTAGCTAGCAACCTAGTAAAAGACGATCACGTCTAATGTTAAGAAATATAAAAACCCCTAACTCCTAAAAAAAGAGTCAGATCAAAACCAAAATTACACCATTAGAACCGCCTTCTCCGAAACCTCTATAAAGGAACCTTACTGCCCTTTGGCTTGAATAACAAAGAAAATATATTGGCTTGAAAATCAAGAAAATTGATTTTAACCACGTTATTATCCACAAACGGGATATTTTTTTCTTTCCGCTTTTTCTTTCTCCTCAGCTAGCTTGGCACTGGAAAATCATAAAGAGCTGTATAATAGCTCATTTTAAAGGAAATTGCTACATTTAGTCACTTTTGTAATTAAAAATAAAATACTTTTTAAAGTAGAATCAATTTTGTCAAAAAATTGCATTTTTGATGTATTTTCATGCTGCAGTCTTTTCAAAGATACTTGAATTTTGAAGCAACAAACAGTTCATGGTAATGAACTCTATAGTAATAATAGCTACTTGTCTCAATAGTAACCGAATCTCTAAAGAACGAAATTTTGATACTAATAGATACATAAAAGCAAACAGTTCGTGATAACGAACTGTATGTTGTATAGTAAGAGCGACTCGTCTCAATAGTAAAACTTGCTACATCTAGTTCCTTCTGTAATTAAAGATAAAATATTTTTTTAATAGTTCCGGTTTGAAGCGGTAGCTAGGAACCTAATTAAAAGAGATCATTCGGTCAAAACAAACAGTATATATACTATTAGAACCGCCTTGTCCAAAACTTCTATATAGCAAACTTACCGTTCTTTGGCTTGAATAACAGAGAAAACATATTAGTTTGAAAATCAAGAAAATTGACTTTAACCACGATATTTTCCACAAACGGCATATTTTTGTCTTTCCACTTTTTCTTCCTCCTCAGCTAGCTGGGCACTGGAAAATCATAGAGAGCTGTATAATAGCTCATTTTAAAGGAAATTGCTACATCTAGTCACTTTTGTAATTAAAAATAATTATAATAAAGAACGACCTCTTGCCTATACTAAATATTATACGGCACTTAATTATAGTATAGGTTAGTAATTCAACAGATAGCTTGGCACTGGAACATCCGGGTTGCAGCGGTAGCTAGCAACCTAGCAAGAGACGATCACGTCCAATGTTAAGAAATATAAAAACCCCTAACTCCTAAAAACAGAGTCAGATCAAAACCAAAATTACACCATTAGAACCGCCTTGTCCGAAACCCATATATACAACTGTATGTTGTATAGTGAGAGCGACTCGTCTCAATAGTAAAACTTGCTACATCTAGTTCCTTCTGTAATTAAAGATAACATATTTTTTTAATAGTTCCGGTTTGCAGCGGTAGCTAGGAACCTAATTAAAAGAGATCATTCGATCAAAACAAAAATATATATACTATGAGAACCGCCTTGTCCAAAACTTCTATATCGCAAACTTACCGTTCTTTGGCTTGAATAACAAAGAAAATATATTGGTTTGAAAATCAAGAAAATTGACTTTAACCACGATATTTTCCACAAACGGCATATTTTTTTCTTTCCGCTTTTTCTTCCTCCTCAGCTAGCTGGGCACTGGAAAATCATAGAGAGCTGTATAATAGCTCATTTTAAAGGAAATCGCTACATCTAGTCACTTTTGTAATTAAAAATAATTATAATATAGAACGACCCCCCCCCCTTGCCTATACTAAATTTTATACGCCATTTAATTATAGTTTAGGTTAGTAATTCAACAGATAGCTTGGCACTGGAACATATAATAAAGATTACACTAAAAGACGATCACTGGAATAACAAACCATTGCATACATTGGACTTAGTTAGCTGTTTGATTGTTTGAGGTTCGTCTCTTACCATTTCAAAGAAGAAAAAGCTGTAGGCTTTTTCCTGTTTGTAATCAGGTTTTATAATAATATATATGAAGTGGATGTTGCTTGTCTCTGAGAGAAAATGACGTCATATCCAGGAGAAATAGCTGTCATTTGAATTATCATGCACACTCGTAATAAGTGAATGGAATGTTTATACACGTTTATCTTTCGACAAGAAATTTTTATTTTATTTTTGTTCTCAGTTCAGGATCGCTAGTGATTATGTAAACTTGAAAAATATTTATTATATCCGAGCAATAATTTGAATTTTTTGTTTCAAACTAGAAAAATACATTAAAATTTAAAAATTAGTTTTATTTTTTGTTTGGTACAATTATAAAAATCATGTAATACAGTTCTGTAAAATGTAGTAATTTTTGGAAGGTTTTAACAAAAATGAGATTTGTCAACTGAAACTAGAATAATTCCTGAAAATTTTAAATAAAATAATTTCATTTAACTGCAAACTGCAAAAATATTTCTGATTTCTGAGCATTAATCTTAGTTTTATAATTAATTCTAGAAAAATACCGTTAAATTTTTAAATTAGTTTTATTTTTGGTTAGGTTTTTTGTACTTGGTACATTATAAAGTTAAGCCACGTTAGGTATATCCTGAACTTAACGCTCTAGCATGAGGTCGGTGTGTACTCAATTCGTTATTTTGGCCTTCGTCTTGTTTTCATTGGCGCATGGGTATGATAAAGACGAGTTTGTAAGGCTTTCTGATATTGAAGTTTTGAATCTTCATAAAGACCGTATGACGACAGGTCGTCGATTCCACAACTGAGACGACGACAGTTCCACAACAGAGCTGTATTGGAGGAACGGCTGCCAAAGCGTTCAAACCTGATGTCGTCCAGTGCAAAAATGTTGGAACTGATAGCATTGACGTTCAGTGGAAGTGTGAAGCAGACATGTCTTTGGATTATCGTTTTGGACAAATGGATGTAGTTTGCGAAGGTTATAGATACCCAGAAGATCCATACGTTCTCAAAGGCTCTTGCGGTTTGGAATATACCCTGGACTACACTGAGTCAGGCTTAAGAAACAAAGTCAAATCTCACGAGAAACCTTCGTATGGTTGGAGGGATAGCTACCTAACCAAGTGGACAAGGGGAAAAGCAGAGGATTCAAATTTGCTGATTTACTACTGGTAGCTGCTGTTGGCTTGATTTCTTATGGACTAACATGCTTAAGACCTAGGACAGATCAGCGAACTGATACCAGTTCCACCAATGATGACTACCCGGGATATCCTGGATCTGGTAGTGGTTTTGGACAATTCTTTGGAGGCGGTCCTCCTGGTTTTCAAAGTACTTACACTCAAGGTGATGCGTGCTGTGGAGCCCAAGCAAGACTTTCAGGACCTGGATTTTGGAGTGGTGCTGCGACTGGGGGTATCCTAGGATACATGTTTGGATCCAGAACTGGTGATACAGGAGGTCCATCGACTTACTCAAGGACAACTCGTCGAGCTTACGCATCTCCTGATCCTTGGGGAGGTACTTCTTCAACAACCTACTCTTCAGAAGCTACTACCTCTCAAACAAGGACAGCTACAGGCTATGCAGGTACAAGAAGGAGGTAGATGGCAGATTAGTTTTGTTTTATAACTATGTGAAGATTTTAGATATATTGCTACGGTATAAAATGATTATTTATTTGCTTTATTTTACAATAAAGGACGAACTGTAGCCCATAGTAACTGAAATTAAAAAATAAATTGAATTTTAGTTTTCAGTTTAGAATCACTAAGGATATTATGTAAATT
>JAQQPU010025013.1:0-12287 GCA_029168905.1 Artemia sp. Kazakhstan ARC1039
TTTCATATGAGTCGGCAAACCGGACATTCCTAAATTTACTCAAAAGGTTTCCGGAAAGTGACATCTATCGATGTGCTATGAGCTGAAACCGCAAAAGTCTGAGGCGTTGCTACAACTTTTCGTCTTTTTTGTTTCGCGTTACAAAGAACAAACAGAAGAATTAATACAGATTGGTAATGCTATAGCAACACTTAGTATGGAAACCTGAAATTTTTGGCAGATTGTTAATCCAGTGGCTCTGTATGAAGTGACAGTCATCGTAAGTTACTCCCTTTTACGTGTATTTACATGTCTGTATAGCCTGTGTGGTGTAGCCTAGGCTACAGGAAGAGGGCTGTTCTTGTGGTTACTAAGTTCATCCCAGTTCTTACTAAGCTTACCCAGGATTACTAAGAATACAGAATCTGATTGACAAGCTTCGGGTATGTTCCTAAGAATCCCATCGTAAACTCTTATTCCAAAGTCTGCTAGCTTCTCATTTTGTTCTGGTCAATAAAACCTTATGACACTAATGACATAAACTATATTGTCAGATCGAGGAGAGTCTTCAAAAAGCGTATGTGGAAAAATTTTTAGCCATGACTGCAAGCCAGACTGTTGCAGAATGTAGTTCAAGGCTTTTGACTTTGTACCAGCACGTAGCTTAGGTTCCCTACGACTTGATGATAATACTGCAAGTGAGGCCGGATATGGCTGTAGCTCGTACTTCCATGGCTCACAGAGGGACGAAGATTGTGTTGAATTTGCAAGACGCAGAGCTCGTTTAAGCAGCTCAGTTTCCCCAAAATATTTTTTTGGCAACAGAGGTGAAAGTTTTTACTATGCCAAATTTTACTTTCGTGGATGTCCCGTCGAGATATGAGCTCATGGCTTCAAAGCCAATGTCTCGAAAGTTCAGCAGACCATTTACTACGGTTTCAGGAGCTCTATCCCCTGACATAAATTTGTACACCTTTGTTCTCGTCGTCTTGAGTGGGTTTCCGAGCAACTCCACCAAGTCCATAGCCCGGTTTTTACCTTTTATTGTCAGATTCGTAAACGCAGTGGTATCTATATGATGCTTCATTGCCTCGTCATCCATATTCAGGTTTGCTTTCAGCGTCCTGGTGGCACCTGTGAGAAAGGGGAGATTAGCCATGTCAAGATTCATGGTCGACTCTAAAACCAGATCGCATGCATTGCTACAAAACGGCATGGCTCTTTTCCTAACAACAAAATTGCCACTTACAAACTCTCTGTGAACTTTTGGCACTTTTTCAGGCAGGTGCAGCATTTGTTCTAGTTAATTCAGCGCAACTGCGGCGTATTTATGGTTTACAGGTACGAAGAAAATCGGAATCATCTATTTTGTGGCGTTTAAGTGTGTCCCTATTCCGCAGCTCTTTCAGTATAAAGATAGTCGTTTCTGGTACGGATAAGATCTAAATAGTTGATCCAGAGGCTATGATTCCTTATGGTAGATCTGGACTCGTTGTGCTTCGAGAAAAGCGGAGCAATGCTATCTAACGCATCTCCTATCTATTTACATGCTTCAGAACTAGCTGTACCAACATGGTGTGCCTCACGCAAGACAACTGACACCCCCTACAATCGTTCTTTCCGGAATCCTTACCTTTAGCTAGATCAGATAAATATCCCAAATTTTTTCCTTTTATGTCGTAGTTTCCAGTACTTTATGCAATAGTCAGTGGTCCAAGGCTCGCTATCGTTCAAAAAAAGAGAGGGGTGGCTCACATCAGCCGCAGTTGGTTTGAGTATGGATGCCGGCGTAATCTAAGTGCTTAAAACGAATATCGGGGCGCACATGCTCGCACTAATGTAGAACTTGACGATTTTAGCCTATAAAGGAGAAATTAGCCTTTTATGGCTAAGTACTTTATGCAACTAAAACCCGATATGTAAGATGCTCGGCTTTGTTTTTATTGCTGTGGAAACTAAATTCGCGCATGCGATCGCAGAACGAGGCATCTCTTGTTTTTTTCCCTGGTTAAAAATATTAGTTGTATAGAATGTAAATAAATCATTTGTTTCAAAAAAGGGCGATCTTAAAAATATTAGTTGTATAGAATGTAAATAAATTATTTGTTTCAAAAAAGAGCAATCTATCGTTTGGTGAAATAAAAATTATAGGTTGTGTTGAAAATATATATAGTAAAACGCCACCCTTCACACAAATTTATTTTTTTGGGGGGGGGGGGGGAGATTTTCTTGTTCAAAGACTTATATATACTTGCAGATACAAGTCTCGACTTTGTTTTTATGAACAACATGCAAAGGACATTCGGACGGTTCGAATGATGTGCAGTTTGATTTGTTTTCATTTTTTTTTTTTACCAAATTTGTTCAAACACATATCTAAAAATGGAGAGCAGCTAGGCCCCTTCCCACGGTCATTTTTCCCCCAAGTCATCCGATCAAAATTTTGAGATAGCCATTTTGTTCAACATGGCCGATAAATATAATAACTATGTCTTTCAAAGCTTATTATTGTTTTACGTTAAAGGAAAAAGTCTTATGCTAAAGTTTTTTATTGTTTAAAAAAAAAGAGTTGTGACAAAGTCAAACTTTAGCGTAAAGAGCGAGGCGTTGAGGAGGGGGCAGCCCCTCTCATATACGGAATAATTTCTGTTCGTTTTAAATTTTAGCGTCTTTCCTTACTTTCAGTTAAAAAAACTTTTTTTTTTAACGTTTTTGAATTAATGCAGATTTTTATTTTGTATCACTGTACATGAATAATTGAAACAAAATTTGCAAATTAATTTTAATTTAACTTACGTAACGAACTTCTATATTCATATATTATAATACGTATATTGGGGGTTCGCCCCCTAGTCAATACCTCGCTCTTTAAGCTAAAGTTAAAATTTTGTTCCAATTCTTTAAAAATGACCGCTTAATCACAAAGGTCGCTATTTAGAATAAATAGCTCTTATGAAAGTACTAAAATATCTTTGGCTTAAAAAGCGAGGTATTGACTAGGGGGTGAACCCAGTCATATATGTAATATTTTCTGTTCGTTTTAAGTTTTGATGTTGCTGCTTACTTTCAGTTGAAAAAGTTGTTTTTTTACATTTAATTTCTGATTTTTTTTTAATAATGCTGGGAAATCCGACGTCCCCTTTATAGAAATGTCCCTTCCCCCATGAAAATTTCCTTCATGGAAAGATCCTCCCACATAACCCACGCCACCCCCCACTACCAGGAAAAATCCCCCCTGAAAACTTCTGTATACTTCCCAATAACCAAGTAGAAAGGGGTCAGGAGGTCCCGTACTAACCACGTGGTTTATGGTTTTTCTCACTGAGAATGAAAAAACAGGATTTTTCTCACTTGAAAAACAGGATTTTTCTCACTTGAAAAACAGGATTTTTCTCACTTTTATGGATGTTTCTTGGACGGTTATGAATGTTGGTCAATTTATTTGTTGTTTTTCATGGATGTCAACATCAATTTATGTCTGTTTTTATGGTTTTTGTCAGTGAGAATGAAAAAACAGTATTTTTCTCACTTTGATGGATGTTTCAAGGTCAATTTATTTGGTATTGTTGTTATTATTTGACCAAGTGCACGCTACGGGAGAATGTTATGATCCAGGAATAGGAAACAGGATCAAGTGTCTCCTTCTAGACCAATCAGCGAGTCGGTTACATCTCCTTATAGACCAATCAGAGGCTCGCTTACATATTAGCGGCGGAGGATTGCAGAGAATATGAGGAAATATTTTTGTTAAAGTTTTATTAGTCTGTGAATAGAATTCAAAGGAGTGAGAACAGTTTGACTTTACTCATTTGGATATATATTTGTATGTTGATGATGGCGAGTGGAATGTTTACCTTATTAGAAGTTGATAGTGGAGTTGATGGTAATAATACAAGAGCACCAAACATTGCGGTGGAAATCACGAAAGGATCACGGCTTTGTCTGGAATGGGATGTAGTATGTGCAAGATATGTGATATCCTTGAGCAAATTTAAAATGGAGGATCAATTATGTTTCGCTGCAAAAGTTGATATAGCACATGTGAATAGGCTTCAATGTGCTTTAAGTGCATTAGTGAAACATATCGAAGACAATAAACTGTATCGCTAATTGTACATGCTTAGTATTTTTGTTAATTATTCAATAAAATTGTTTCGAAATCGAAAATGTTCCCTTTCTTTTCTGGTTAGGTTAGGTTAGGGCTAACGAATCAGGGTCAGTCTAGAGTCAGCAGTCAGAGTGAAAGGATTGAAATATGAATAAATTTGAGAAAGAGAGAATTAGATCAAATCTAGTGTTTATGGAAAAACATTTGATTTTGGATGACAATTTTCTCGAGTTATCTCTTCAACGCAGGATATTCTCTCGTCAGGGAACACTTGACAATATAATGAGGACTGATTCTCTCCCATTGGACTAATGTATGAAACTTTTAAGATGTGATTCAAATGCTTATACTCCATTTATTGATATATTAATTGGAACAAAGCAGAATAATATCGTGGATATACTTTTGAGAACATTGCCAATGGATTCAGTGTAGATGGCTCCATCATTCGAAAGAGGTAACGTCACAGAGTTACTCCTCTCCCCATTCCCCTCACTGAATTTATCGAGCGAGGACGATCAGTTTCGTTTTAGCTGTGAGAGAGTTGACATCGGAAACCAACAAATGTTCTATACATGTCCATTGTGCATGTACACTCTTGGCAGTTGGACTCAATGTGAGAATTGTACAATTATTGATGACTATAGTGAAAAGTGTAAATTATGTAATCCTTGTAAATTACATAGAGGCTATGCAGTACAAATTAAAGGATTTAACTCCTGTCTTGAAGAGGTGTGTGACTCTCACCCTAGAGGGCACCTGTGCTCCAATTGTCACTATGATAAATGTGATCAGTGGGAGAATACTTACCCCGCTATGATTGGAAAGAATCCCAAACGTGTTTTTAGTTTATTTCTACGAGATTGGTATCGTCGTGGATTCAAATTATTCTGGGAAGAGGAGTCAGGTCTACGATTCTACTGTTGGGGTAACAAGACAATTTGGTTTCTACGTCATCGTTGTGACGACACTGCCTACTATGACTATAAACCAAGAGATTTTTATTTGGCAGTTACCGAGTGTGATTCACCATTTGAAAACACTGTATGTGATATTGCTTCAAATAGACAGATTGAAACTCGTGAATTTCATAATATGAATGCAAATAGTATAATTGACTATACAAACAGATATGACAAGAGTCAAGTTACATTGTACTGTAGAAAATGTGATCCTGACTTTGCAGTCAATCAAGATCAATATACAGTGAATCCAAATGATTTACCAGCATTAGTGGTTCACGACAGTTGCCTATACACCGAAGAAGAAGAAATCTAAAGTGAAGATTTAAAGACATTGTTGTATATATATATATGCATTTTATTAATAAACAAATTCACAAACATTTTTTAAGCACTTTACTCATAGGGCACTGAAATCAATACTGTATAGGTCTGAGAGGATATTTTCCACTAGAAAGTTGTTCAGACGTGGATTGTCACTATAAATGTGGAGAAACTGCCAGTAAGTATAGCCGCGACATCGGAACACAAAATATAGTAGTGCATGGAAGCCACAGCTTTTAGTCGTTAGATCCTGCACCCTCTTCCGATTTTGAATAATAGTTTTCCCACTGCTCTCAATATAGTTGCTGATGTGGGGTGTGTAAAATGTATAGGGTAGGCCAAGAGGATCAAAAAATTCAATCGTTTTCATTGTTTGAAAGATGCACAGCCAATGACCCGTCAGCACAGTCGACGGACTGCTATTAACAATAATCAAGGTATTGTTGACACTTTGGATTTTTCCAAGAAAGTCCGAGGGCAGACAATAGGATTTGTACTGGGACATGTAGGGATCCATATTAAATATATTGATTATTTGACTGGTGTTCATGGCGCCAAGTCTAGTAGAACACTGCCTTTGGGAGTTATTTACCAATAGGTTTCATATTGATTTAGTGAGCTTAGTGCAATACTCTCAGCCAATGAGTCGGAAAAATGTACACTCTAAACGCACACTCCCCGTACGTACTATACTCATATCCTGTGTGCCAGACAAATCTAGTACAATGATACCATGTGTTTTAGCAAACATATCTTCGGTTACACCATTTTCAAATAGTTGCGAATCATGATCTAGGGTTTGCATGGTCAACTCATACAATGTTCTATAGGATTTACCAAAAGATAGATTGTAGAGTGGGATGCCGTTTACTTTGCACACAAGAGATGAAAGTCCAAACATCTCGAATTTATGTGGGCATCCAGTCCACGATCCTATTGCACTAGCGCTTTTTACAAATGCCAAAGCGAGTTTTGACGGAATCTCACCATTGATAAAGGATGAATCGGTGAAGGTGCGTGACCCCATGGCAATATGGCGTTGGTTGGTGATTGTATGAGGAACAAGTAGTTTAATATTATTTCCATTGGCTCTCAGTTTTTCCATTGCCAAAGCAACAGAACTCATAACCTGTTGTTTGCGTACATGAAGTATTGCCGAGGTGAGGGAGAGACTTGAATCAGGATTGGCAACAAGTTTTTTTCTCAATATGAAATTGGATGGTGCAAGCGTCAGTTTTATATCCACTTTAACATTGGGCGGCAGCCATTGGGGTATATTAAATATTTCATGATATATTTTTCCAACTACATGTAATTCACTAGTTGTAGCATTTTGAAGTGCATCTGTACTATCAGCATTAGTAATATATTCATATCCATTGGAGGTGCCTCTCAATTCCTTGTATGACTTGGGTGTCATCAGCATGAACTGCATATAGCTTGTATAATTTGAGAGATTATTGCTTGTGCTCACCAGCGTGCCATTGATGTTGACACTAATTTGACGAAATAAATTATGTAATATACAATTTTCATAGGATATTCCATCGGACCGAATTGGCATTGTATTATCGAATTTCCGGACTTTAATTTAAAATCTATAAATGTTGAAGACATGTCCATAAAGTAGTCTTCATTGGAATAAATTTGAAAGTGAATATTATCGGAGAGGGGTTGTTGAGGATAAAATTGTTCATAGTATCCATGCTTGACACTCACATCAACATTTTCTGCATTGAATACATTCAATGAGGCGGTGATTGAAGGTTGAGAATCCTTATGCGGTAGGTAGGACATCTTAGGAAAAGAAATCCAGTTTCGATCTAACAATTCTCTTCCTGGGGCTTCTTCTTCTTCTGTTTACACTACGTGTCTGCTTTTTCCTTATTTTCTTTGACAAGAGGGATGATGTCTTTCGTTTCCGACCTGAGGTGAGACTGATGAGTGATGCATTGTTTCTCGACCTTTTTAAACCTTTTCCATTTTGTTTTAATCTCTCGCCAAGGGTTCGTGCACTGGACCTAAGATTTTCCGTAGCACTTTTTTTTAAAATCCTTGCCAGAGCCCCAATCGTATAGTGTAGAGGATGCAAAATCTGTCGCAGCTGGTACAAGATATTTTCTAGCCAGTGGTAGTGAAGAGCGAAACAGCTTAGCAAACCAACTGCCAAGACCATAGCCAGACATCGACGAGCGATCTTTGTAATAGTCCATTCCATTGCCCTGCTGTCTTTGGCCAAGAGTATTAACATAGCAATCAATATCAGGACAAGTGAATACCCCTTTTTTATTAGACATCTTGTTGTTGAACGTTGGGACGAAAATGGCATGTCATCACAGCCAAACCTTTTGAAATTGCTATGGGATCACCTAATTCAGTTCTTACTGTTAACTGACAGAGTTCCAAACAGGAAGTGTTTACGGGAATATACTGAAGATGCTTTATATTGTAGTGGTGAATATGTTCTCGATTGGGTTTTCGTTCAAGAACTCGTAGGAAGGGAACATTTGAATTACCAACCCGAGATGTTTCCACAAATGAAGCGTAGAGACATATACAAGTGTCTGTGGAGAAGGCAGGCGGGTAGTCAGCAAAAATGAAATTAGTGTTTCCGGCACTTTTACCATTGATTATATTGAGCTTAAAGCCAAGAACATCCTTTAGGTTATCATTGAGAATAACCTTTTCGCTGGCAATAGGTGAACTAATGTAGATCTTGCCCTCCTCCTTTGAATAGTTGAAATGAAAAGCTCCTTTTTTACGAGCGGAAATTATTTTATTAATAGAACGACATAAATCATTCATACAGGTGAGTTCCTCGTAGGGTAATTCAATATATGGATAATCCATCCAATTGATTTTTTGAATTTGTTCTTGATCACCTGAGGGTGGTGGCGGCCAATCATAGGGTGTAATTTTTATTTCATATTTACGATCTTTTCTCAGGATGTCGTAGGTATTTTTGAGAATACAGTCGACAAGAGCCACTTCATACTTTCCATTGTCGTCGAATTTGATGGTGGGGGAGAGTTTCGTCCAAAAATCACTAGTTCTATTCAAGTCATTGTAGAGAGGATCAGAAACATTGGACATGAAAGTCACATAGAAATCATTGGGCATTGTTAATATCTTCAGCACTGACCCAAGAATAAAAATCTGAGTTGTATCCTAGCCAGCAAACAAGCAACTGTCTCTTGCCCCTACGAGTACGACTCTTTAATATCTTTTCAATTTGATAAATTTCACTAGTGTTTCTAACTTTTTCAGTTCATATTCATAAAAACCGCCGAGAATCTCATCATCTTTGGTGTCTCGCAGTCGATATGTTGTGGGTTCGGTGTCCAGGATTTTGGACACTTTAAAAAGTTCGGTGCTCCATAAATAATTCCTCTTTTCAAAAATATTGGTGGTTCTATTAATTCGAACAGTATCACCAACATTGAATTTCTTCTTCACATTTTTTTTCTTTTTCACCATTGGAACATTGCTTTAGAAAAGCATCAAATGTATTTTCACTGCAGTGAACTTCCCGACGGCTTGAGTTGGACAGAGATCGATGAGGTCGATGGTTGTATATCCGCATGATTTTATCTAAATCATGAATAAAAGCAGATGTATTTTTCAGTGTACAATATCTTGAAATTAATAGACAAGTCGTTCTTATTAATCGTTCAGCCAATGCAGCTTTTATCGGGCTGTGACTGTGATAAAGTGATGTATTATATTTCAATAGAACCTTTTGTACATGGGGATTAACAAATTTACTACCACGATCCGATTGAATTTTTCTATAGCAATCCTGTTCAAGAATACTTTCAATGGCCCGAGCAACTTCAACACCTCTCTTTGACCGTAATGGAATGGCATAGGGCATAGCGACTAAAGACACTGATTGCCACAAGAATATATTTGTAGGGTGCATTGCGACGCCCTTGAACTGCGTCTACAGTTAAAAGATCTGTTTGCATTATATGCAGAGGGAAAAAGGCTTTAGTTTGTCGATATTGTTTGCCATGAAGCCTGTGATTCCGGTGTGATTCCGGTGCAGTGTGTAACTCGGTTCATTCTCTAGATACTCTTTTGCTTTTTTCAATGTGCTGTCAGAGACAACTTTAGAAAGCGTTTTGGGAGAACTTAAACTTCCCGTTTCACCAATATTTTCATAGACACCTTTCAGAACTTCATCCATTTTGAACGCAAACACGTAGTGTAATGTCCACTCCCCTTTTGCACACTGGAGGGTGAATCAATTCGTCTTCGCTTTTGACTATTAGCCACAGGTGTTTTAAATTTATTGCTGCTGCTGTTGCTGCTGCTGATAGTATTTTCAAGTATTGAATCTTTTTCTTTTTTAAATGGTGTTGGTGTTGGCGTTGTTGGAGGACTATATTCTCTTAGTTTCTTTAGAATTTGCTTATTGCCAGTAAGACTTTTGAGGAAGTTTGATACACTTAGAAAGGTGTATAGATTATTGTCAAATGATAAAAGTCCTTTACGATTCGTCACCATATCACAAATTAAATCAACTAGATTATAACTTTTTCCCTGAATCATAATTCGTTTCCCTGTGCTGTCGACTTGATTATCATCACCACCAGTTTCCAACATGAGATATGATAATACTCTTTTACTCTGTTCTCGATAGGTCAGTGGCAATAGGTTCCCAATTTTCGATACAATTGAATTCAATTCCTTCTCCTTTGATTGCAGTGCTGCTGCTGCAGAATCTTGAGGAGATGTTTCCCGTTTGGAGGGATCTGTAACAGCGACGGTGGGTCTGTCACGGTAAGGTTTATGTTTGTCCACACGTCGCAATGCATCTTGAAGTAAAAGCAGTTTTTTTTCATCGGCAATATTCTCATCATTAATGAATTTGCTTAGATTGTCTTCAAAATGTTCGACAGGCGAGAGGACAAGTTCAAATGGTGTCAATTTATAGGGTTTAGCCATTCTCTCTCTCTAGAGAAAACTGTTTACAAGTCCTGCAATTATTGGCAGTAAAAGTGTGAAAAAGCTACCGCCCGCTTGAAAGAGACGTTTTCTTTTAAAAATTTTTCCCTTGTTTTTACAAGCCAAAGCGCGTACAGTGGAACGATGTTGCTTTGTCTGTTGTCTAACACCTTCTGACAGTTGAACATTACCCTCGATTAAATTTAAACAAAGTTCAGATATTAGATTAATGAAATCATTGTCAACACCATGTTTGAGTATGGCCTTCCTGAGTGGAGGTTTAGAAGTGCTTAAAACGGAAAATAAATGCCGTTGTTCGTGTAGTTTCTTCAGTGTCATAACGCAAACTAAAAGCCTTTTCTACTGTTCACCGGAAGATATACTGTAATTTCTTTGTCGAAAATGTCGGTGACTACACGTAGATCCTCGGGCGTGCTCTGATTAAGATCCAGCAAAATGTAACCGTAGGGCTTATTAGTCGCCTGAGTGTACGCTGACAACAGAAATTTAGGGACGCCGGGGTATATCTGTTTATTGAGAGTTTTTAGCGAGCTAGAATCACGAACAACTCGATAGATAATATAGATAGTGCAATTCAAAGCAAGGGTTCGCATACATTTGCTCTGATGGAACAGATTGTGTAGAACTAGGGTTATGGAAATGTGTTCATGGTGGGAGCGAACGGTGAACAGTTGTAGCATTTCCTGTGAGAACTGTTCAATGGATTCAGCCAAATCATCAATAATCAACCACGAGTTCGGTTCAATACTATTGAAAACATCAAGTCCCCGTATGAATTGTATTGGTATGGTTGTTGCAATAGCTTTTATTTGATCATAGGACTCCTGCCAAATAGTATAGCAATAGTAGATTTTTTTTGGTTTTTCCACAAACAATTTCTGACAATTTTGAATTATTTTAGCTAAAAGGGTTGTTTTCCCCGACATTGAGGGACCACACAGAAACGATCTGAAGGGTGTTTTAAATTGATACATGCTGCTGTTGTTGACAACAGTTGGACTACAACTAACTGTAAATCATAAGTGTCCAATGAATAAGTAGTAGTAGTTATAATTTTCCCACAAATCTATCTAGTACGTTAACAAGAACAACAAAAAAACAATATTTCATGGTCATTTATTTTGGCAACATGAAAACTCTATTTGTTCAACATGAACAACAACATAAGAATAACACTTTATGTTCAACAAGAACCTGACAAAAAACATTATTTCATGGTCATTTATTTGCAACATGAAAACTCTATTTGTTCAACAAGAGCAATAACAATAACAACATAAGAATAACACTTTATCGGTTCAATAAGAACCTGAAAAAAACATTATTTCATGGTCATTTATTTGCAACATGAAAACGCCTATTTGTTCAACATGAACAACAACAAAAACATAAAAATGACACTTTATGTACAACAAGAACAACAATATTTCATGGTCGTTCAAGTTTGCAACATGAAAACTCTATTTGTTCAACATGAACCTGACAACGATAAAAATGACACTTTATGTACAACATTTATTATAAAAACAATTTTTTGTCCATCAACAATAGCACTATCTGTACAACACTTATTGTCTTTTAAAAAACACTTTTTTTTGTCCAACAAGAACACTTTATGTACAGTAGCATAGAGTAGCACACTTTTCTGTACAACAACAACAACACTTGAAAACAACAGAAAAAAACACATAAACTTTAGATAGCAAAGTTGAACATTATGAATTTAAAAGTGGGGTCCCCCCAGGGTCGCGGGGCCGAAGGCCGGCCGCGGGTGGGACCCCCACCCCCCGGGAAGGGCCCCTACCCCCCGGGAGCCGCGGGGGCCCGAAGGCCGGCCGCGGGGGTGAAACAGTACAATAGTTGTCATCACTGCTGCTGCTGCTACAGGTTAGGTTAGGTTGGGTCAGTGGTGGTGATGGTTAGATGAGGTTAGTTAATTTATG